>LBNU01015710.1:0-84381 GCA_014162995.1 Artemisia annua
ATAGCTGTGACAGAGCTATCACTATTCACATTCCCAGTGTTAGTCAATCAGATTCCTGTTTTTATTTATTCAATAACATCAACATCACACACATTCATTGTATTCAGAATGTCACACCTCATCAGGACATAATGACCCGAGGATATAATTTTATACTCCTTGGTAAACTTGCATTTTCTCCCAGGCTGTTTGACTATTATGGTTGACCATTCACAAGTGGTTGACTAATAAAAGACATGTAGTTTGGGAGGAATCAGGTATATTGGGGGCTTTTGCATTTTAATTCCCTTCAAATGTCCTGTTTGGTAACTCAAATGAAGTAATTTACAATTCCACGAATTGCCAAAATGGAAAAAATTATAATGTCTCTAAAAAGTGAAGAAATTTTAATTTACTTGAAAGAAAAATTTATAAACTTTTGTTCTTATTGTTTTTTTGTAAACTTTTAAATAGAATATTTATGAATTTTTTTTATAAAATTTTTTTATAAATTTTTTTATAAACTTTTTTTATAGATTTTTTATAAAGTTTTTTTATAAATTTTTTATAAACTTTTTTTTTATAAGTTTTTTATAAAATGTTTTTATAAACTATTTTATAAACTTTTTTTATAAATTTTTTATAAACTTTTTTTTATTTATTTTCTATAAATTTTTATAAACTTTTTATAAATGTTTTTTATAAACTTTTAAATAGAATATTTATGAAATTTATATTAAAAAATTAAAAAAATATATATATTTATAAATTTGTCGACCAAACATGCGAATGTATTTTAAATTCCAGAATTTTAAATTCTCAAGAATTTAAATTTTCTAGAATTTAAAATCTGAAATTTCAAATTCCATAACCAAACGCCCCCTTAATTAATATCTTTTCTATTGTTGAGTGTGCATATAGATACAATACATTTGTCTAATGTACACTTTAGTGTTTTCTAATCAAAAAAGTTGAATGTGCAAATCATTTCCTTCCCTATAAACCATATTATAATATAATATAAATGGTAAACATGATGTGACACAAAGAAAATTTCATAATGTTGCTTAGACCCCTTAAACCTTGCTTCGATTGGTCCTCAAATGTGATTAAGAGATGTTTATTGACCCAACAGTGTTAAGCAGCATGAGTGGCAAAAGCCCATTGGTTCCCAAACATATCCAACTTTACTGTTCACGTATTAGGAAAGATAATTGCCGTCTAACGCACGTGATGCTTTAGCATTTCCAGACACTTCGACACACTTCTCTATCAACCTCCTCTCCAAAGCAATAGATATAGAGAGAGAAAATACTTTCACCCTCACACACACTCACTCTCACACGTTCAAAGGGGCAAAATGAAAACCCAAATCAATCCAGTAAAAAAATTACCTACAAACAATAAATGTGAAAAATTTCTCGGACCAAGAAATAGCAAAAGGAGTGGAGATTTTATTATCTCAAAAGTCATTCAACTCATTACCCGACGTGGTTCATCAACTGAGTGAGAAATTAGGGTTTGATTTGTCACACAAAAGCCATTTGATTCGTGACCATATTTACTTTATGTTGCGCTCCTCATCCCAACCCCAACAACCACCTCAACAGTGGGGTTAAAAATGAAGTCGCTGCCATGTCTTTATGTTTTCCGCCGAACCTTGCGCCGCCGTCTTCACTCCGGCTACCAATAGTAAGTCTCATCATATGTTTTTTAAGTTTTAATAAATTTTTGATTATTTGATTTTAAATTTATACCCTTTAGAGCTTTTATATAAAAGATTAGAACTTTTTGATTTATAGGGTTTTGATTTTGCATATGTGAATTTGTTTGAGGTTTAGAGCTACGAGGGTGAATAGGTTTGATGTGGAGGATAAGCTACAGGCGCTTGAGCCTGTCGATTTCGGTGAGTTATGGTTAGCTCAAGATATGATCACAAAAATCACCGAAATCTGAACTCAAATTTATAATTTATTTTTGGAATTGCTTTTAGAGTTAATAAGGAGGATGTCAAGTAGTTGATTATGTGATAATTTTTTTTCAAAAACTTCTTACTTTTACATTAATGAAAAGAGAAAGGAGCATGGTGTTGTGACTGCTCTTAGGACTATTTGATGGCACGTTAGGTTTTTGTTGTTATTTATTTCTTTAAGTTTAATGATGTTTTATGTGTATAAGTTTTTCGGGCGTTTTATATTTTCGTGTTTTTTTTCCTTTTTTTTTCCTCTGGAATAATTTGTGTAAGGTTGAGGATGTTTGGTTGAATGCTTTGGTTTGTTCTGTGTAAACAGTCAGAATTAAAGTCAGAGGTTATTTTTTATGTTAGTTTTGATTAGTATTTGGGTGCATTGCTTGGCGAGCAGTTACAAGTTTGTTTCCTAAAATATAGCGTTTCTCGGCATGGTGATCGTTGGACTCATAGTCTTTCAGTTTGCTTGCAGCTTAATGGCCATAACGCGATTAACACATCATGGGATTGGTCAACATTAGTAGTATTTCAGCTGACTATGCTTTCGTGGTTGTTACTTCTTCATGGGTCAAGAACTTGATCAATAAAGGTTGGTTTTTTTTCTTTGTATTCTTTCATTCATAACATGCTTCTAAAAGAACTGCCAGCCTGATTTTGTTTAAGTACTAAACAGTCACAGTTACGTTGGAAATATGTATTGAAAATCACAGCTAAACACCCTCTTAATTTTAGTTTTAAATCTCAGTCCAAAGGTTGGACTCATCTTCTTGCAGGTTATGATTTAGGAATTTAGCACTTTAAAAGGATGCCGTTTTTATTGTTCGGATGTCATGTTGTATGTTTTACAGGTATGTTTTTCTTTGCACGAGCATGTGCGGTCTGCAAAATGGGCCAAAACAGGTAAAATTCAGTAACATGTCTATTCATGTAATATTTTTAAACAATTTCGTTGATGCGATATTTTAAATACATTTTATTTCACCTTTGTTATTTTTGAAACAAAAGTTGGAAATTTTATTATTACTTTCGCATACTATCATATTTAACTTAAGGTACGCATATTTTTTTTCAACAATGAACGGGTCATTTGCGAATGGGCTTTATAAAAATGAGAGTGTTTACGAGTGGGAATTCTACTTGGGTGGTTGTGTTATAAAGTCACCTGCCAATGCTATTAAATCTCAAGTGTTCACCACATTTTTGAAATGTTTTCATCCTATAATTGGGCTTTTCTTTGTGTAACAGGCATTTGAAGATCACGCAAAAGAGGGGTATGATGAGAAGCTTAAAGAGATAGTAGGTGTTTGCAGCCCAATCATTACCGCTGTCATAACTGACATCTATGAAAGAATACAATGAGGATACGAAGCTAATATTTTCCGTGTGAAATATTAAGACTCATGTAACTACTGAAGAACCTCTGTCAATTACAACCAAGGTAATTTCTTAAAAGACTTTATCATTCTGTGTGAATCAAGGGAATGTGCTGTATTAGACATGGAAATATAGATTTTCGAGGCGGGCTAAACAGCATATCAAAACAAGTGTGATTCCTTCTATTGTACGTTAACCTGACATTGCATCAGCGTAGCTTTGACCAATATTTCTCGATAACAGGAAAATGAAGGGCCAGTCTACTTGGAGAGAGCGTGGAGGAATTATTCGAGGCTGATGTACTCAATTGTGACATTCACACCATTATAGACCCTTCAGGGTGGATTGACTGGAACCTACCATGGAGGCAAAGGTACGAATATCACTAACCACTCACAAAAAATCTGGAAAATGAAGGGCCAGTCTACTTGGAGAGAGCGTGGGGAAATTATTCGAGGCTGATGTACTCAATTGTGACATTCACACCATTATAGACCCTTCAGGGTGGACTGACTGGAACCAACCATGGAGGCAAAGGTGCGAATATCACTAACCACTCACAAAAAAAACTGGTAACATTCTGCACTCTTCGCAACTACAAAGGCGTCCTGAGATAAAAATGCTTTCAAAAGAGAAGATCCTGCATTCGCTTTGGTTTGTGTACTAACCAGTTACATCAAGTGAGATACTCTATAGTATTTTTATTTATTTATTTATTTATTTATTTATTTATTTAACATGTGCAGTTTTGTCTCTTAGGTGACATGAAGGTGAAAGGTTTGTTAGGTGAACTCGGGTTGTGATATGCAAATCAGATAATGGTGTAAGTTTTAATATCTCCATTTTGTTTTGTTTGATTTGTTTATATGACCTGGCACAAATATTATTAATTTATATGGATTCTCCATGATATCTATGTATACGGCAGATTGTTTACGGCGTAACAGTTAGAGGCACATTAACTGATTCATGAAATGCTCGAATGAAGAATGCTATTGTTTTTGTGTTACATGTTCACAATTGGGGTTAGACAAATCTGTTTAAAGGCTTTGTGATCTTTCATTTTTGTATTTCTTTTGGTGATAGTTAAAAGCACATGCTAGGACTGCATTTTAATTCTAATATCTAGAAACAAATGTGCATAGAAATAATTAAGGTCAATAGTTCACGAGGGTTAAAATGAACACCGTATTTGAGACATGTATACATAAATATTTGTTACAGAAGGGTCAATAACTAAAAATTTTGTGTGTCTACAGCTGAACCATCCACGACACCAACGTGATCTAGCTCAATAGGTATGTAACATGGTCAATTACTCATGACACAAAATCACTTAATATTTATCATCTAAAACAACAATGGGTAAAAATGGTTAATTATAGGTACTGGTCAAATGTTATCGCCCAGCTCCACTGACTTGAACACTTCCTGTTCAAACTTTATTTTATATTCTTTGTCTAATACGTATATTGACTCTGAATTATTATTGTCGGTCACACACATACATATATGCACACAGTTTCAGTTCTGAAACGTTGTTATTATCTATTTCCCCGCATAGACACACACACACTGAATTTTGACATGCTTTAAATGATATTAATGTTTGCAGATGTACAGAGGACAACCAGGCAACCAAAGACTGCACTTAGCTCTAAAACCAGCAGAAGTGGCCTTGGTTTTGGATTCCTTTTATACATTCGTGTAAATTTCTTTTCTCTACTTTTTTCCGTTTCAATAATTCTTATATTGAACCAAAGATGAAGTGATTTTGCTAAGTTTGGTGATTAAAATTGATATGACAACATATAAAATGAGCAATGTGAAAAAATCCAATTAAGTATAATTTTATTTGATGTCCATATTAAGATGATGACATACTTTATTTTATAACTTTTAAACAGGGAGCTATAGCTATAGGATGTGTGGCTGCTGATAAGGGAGGGAAAAGACGCTCCTGCTGCAGCTGACGCGTTGGGAGAGAATTTCCATAAAATTGTTCTCCCATAAGCTGTTTAAGTTTTCCCAGGTATGTCTACTTTGAAACTCCGACTGAGTTATAAAGGAAGCCGAAGAAAAATGGTGCAACAACCATAGCCAAACACCCTTTATCACTGACTGAGACGGGAGTGGAAAAAGCCGAGTAAAGGCAATAAAGGAAGACGAAGAAAAGGCACCGAGACTGAGGTATGGCTGTTGCACCATTTTTGTGCCAATATCCAGCTATAAAGGGTGTTTCGCTATGCTTGCTGCAAATTGATTATAATCACGCATGTATTGAAAATTTATAATGTACAACCAGGCTCTTTTACTGTGAACTCTCAATATGTTGTACATTGTAATTGAATTGAAGTTGTGAGACAATGTAAACCTGTATCTTTTTAAACTATAATTGTAATTACCAAATTTGGTTAGTGTATACTGTTAATCTTCCTCTGCTCAAGAACTTATGCCAACCATCATGGACAATTATTGGTAAACATTAGATGCCTACATTAGTGTACAGCAAACCAAACAGCAGCAACAACACAAAGTAACAGAAAAAAGTGATTCCAACACGAATCGTAACATATTTCGACTAAACATAAACATAGCAATAAAACGGCCGCACCGCAGCATCGCGCGGGCTATTTTGCTCGTATATAAACTAATAATGAATCGTAATCAAAGCTGTTTAGTGGTTGGCACATTGACGTTTTCATAAAAGATCATTTTCAAACCTTATTAGGTGCACATCTTGTGATGGTCAAAGAAGGGATCGGAGACGGCTATAAAGATTTACTGATTAGACCGTGTATATCTGAGTTAAAATTTTGTTCTTCTTGAGTAGTAACCTGAACAAGGAAAATCTAATCCGTATATCCGTTTATATACTAACAAAGATATGATAGATGCTATGGTGCTGTAAATTTCGTTTCCTAAGACTGGATGGCAAGGAGGTGAATCACTCACCTTACACCTCAGCGCCACGTCAGCTTTCTTTTTCCTCTCACTTCCCCTCACCCTCACTCACCTTTTTGTGGGCAAGGTCACCTTAAACTTCACCTTTCATTAAAATACTCACTTTATACAAATATACCCCACTAAATACCCTACACACACCCACACACAAAATAAAAAATAATAAATGGGACCCGATTTTTATGTATCTCTGCAAGGTGAGTCGTTCACCATAACTTCTCTTGGGGAGTGAGCTTCGCGCGTGAGTGGAGAGAGTGGGCAAGGTGCTTCGCGCGTGAGATGGAGAAATGGTGAGGGCCTCACCAACCCTTGCCGACCAACCTAAATGATTTATTAGGCCAGCCGGGTCAAAAAGGATGAATGCATGATCATGGTTATATGAAGTTAAAACATATACTAGTTTCATCAAATTATATTGTATCTATCTATCGCAAAATATACGCAACATTATGTCTACTGAAAATCAATACTGTACACCTAGCTTATGAAATGATCACAAAAACATAAATTATCATTAAAATTTACATAACAATATAAAAATCGTTAGATCTATTCTAGAGTAGTAGTAGTAAACTTTATACAGTAGATGATAGAAACACATGTATTTATTTATTAACATTTTTAAAGATAAACCAATAGAGCCCAGAGTTCATGATATATATTTTCATTTTTTAAATGAGTTTACAATGTATTGTCACGTTAAATAATTACGTGATAGGACAAGTGTTAATATTATTCTTGTTTCTTAAACAAATGTATAATTGAACTTAATGCATTGGTGGAACTAAAGACGATATAAAATTTTAAAGAAATGCATGGTTCTAAAAGGCGCGCAAAAGCCTCGCAAAGGCCCCGCAAAGGCGTGAGGCTTGGTCATGCCGCCACGCCACGCGTTATGCCGTCTTATGCCATGTGTTTTTGTAAACTCGATATATATGAAACATAATATAAATATATAAATATTTTCATATTTTGTGCCGCCTTATGCCACGCCTTATAAACGCAAAAATTTCGCCTTGACCGCTAAGGCGTGAGGCTTGGCCATGCCACCACGCCACGCCTCGTGCTATTTATAACCTTGAAGAAATGCATAAATGAACTTATTGCATTGGTGCAACTAAAACAATGTCATGCAGCCATTATTTAAAAATAGTCGGTTATCCTCACGTTGCAACAACAGATATCCGTATAACCAAAAAATTTGACGAGCATGTATTTTTCGATTATGCATTTTTTTTGACAATAATTTTATCAATATTGTTACTAAAAGGGTAAAAGGGGCACATTTTGTTTTTCTCAAAGCAATGACAGAAAATCCGTTGATTGTTGCAAAAATACCATGATTGAACCATGTGACCACCATTTGAAGGTAACATCACTCGTAATTGATATAATGCAGTCGATTGTTATAAAACGATTCTGAGTTACCAGATCGACTCCAACATGATCATTTCTTACAATATTATCAATATATTTATTCATCATCACCAAATGTTTTAAATTTTAATCACTTCTAAAGGATTATTTTTGTACTTAAGAGATTTCAAGTTATAACTTAGTAATTATTGAGTTTATAAATTGTAACCAAAATTTAATTATGATCGTAAACGAGTTAAGATCATTTGAGGACAAAACTTTATTTACATACAAAGGGACTAATCTCCACCATCCATCTTCCCTCCATCTTTATTTGATCTAATGGATGAGATTAATCCCAACAATTTAAAAAACCCACTTNTTTTTTTTTTCTTTTTTTTTTGCCTTTTTTTCTAATTCAATTTTTTTTTTCTAAATTCACTTTTTTTTTATTGCTTTCATACGTTTTCGTTCGTTTTTTACGTTTTCGTCTCTTTTCAAACGTTTTCGTCTGTTTTTGTCCATTTTTATACGTTTTCAAATGTTTTCAATGTTTTCGTCCGTTTTTATACGTTTGTATACGTTTTCGTCAGTTTTCAGACGTTTTTGCACGTTTTCATACGTTTTCGTCTGTTTTTTACGTTTTCATCCATTTTTAGACGTTTGCGTATGTTTTAAAACGTTTTCGTCTGTTTTCATATGTATTCGTCCGTTTTCATACGTTTTCATCCGTTTTCTTATGTTTTCGCCCGTTTACGTCCGTTTTCATACGTTTTCGTATGTTTTCTTATGTTTTAGTTCGTTTTCATACATTTTCGTCCGTTTTAATGATTTATCACCTATGATATTACCCATGCATATAATACAAGAATTAAATTTTATTACTTCATCACCAGTGATATTACTTATATGTAAAATACCAAAATGAATGTCATATTTATTACTTCATCACATATGATATCACTCATATGTAAAGGTGAAGAAAAAATATTGAAGCCGAATGTTGAGCCGGCGATAAAATATGACAAGTGATGTTTATTATTTCTTTCATATACTAAATTCATTATCACATTTGGTAAGAATGTATAGTTCATATTCTCAGTTTAGTATCACAATTGATAACACATATCTGTTGAGAACCAAAACCATAATCATTAACATTTTATATGAAGTTGATTATCTTTTGTGATAATTAATGTTCTTAGTTGGATATTCCAGTTGATAACACCTTTATGTATAGAGAACATAGACTATTATTATTAGCATTTTATATTACCAACTAAAAGATTTCAATACCAGTTGAAACATAAATTCAAACATAACAACAAACACATATTAAGCCACGCCATCGGATTTCACACTATTAGAAGCTATAAAATATGGTGATAAAACACACATTAAATAGGATATCAAAACAAATAAATAAATATTAACTATGTTTTTGAAATATCACAAGTGATAATAGTGTTTCTTCTGATATCGCGCGATATCACAGGTGATATCGTGCGATATCACAGGTGATATCGTGCGATATCACAGGTGATATCACGATATCACCTGTGATATCACAGATGTATGAGCTTCTTCAGTTTGTTTATAAAGATGTTGTGCTTTCTTCAACCATAACATTTTTAGTTTGTTGATTCAACCATAGATATTTTCAAATTCCGCCATCACCACAAGTCTACCATAAGCATCATAACATCTCTTGTTTTCAGTTAAACACCTTTTTTTATCATTAGCTTCTTTTGGTCATTCATTTCATGAGAATGGATCTTTGCAGTGTATCTCNAAGCCACGAGCCGACCTACCAGAGACACTCGAATAGGTCTAATCACATAATCACATATCCGTCAATTCATAGGTTGTACATGGAGTAGCTAGCTCCAACGTACAACCTATGAATAAGAAATTCATGAATTTGATCGTCTAGATGTATGGGAATTAGTGCCACCTCCAGAATGTGCTATGATTATCGCTCTTAAGTGGATCTTTAAAGTACCACATTAACCTCAAGCAAAGCTTGAACAACCACTACACACTATTCCATTTGGGATTTGAACAAGTCTATTTCCTTCTTAGGTGTTCCCGTGATGATTAAATCATCAACATACACTCCAACTATCAATGTAGAGGTTTTACTTCTCTTTGTGTATACTGCTTGTTCGAGATTACACTTCTTGAAGTCTAAGGACTTCAATGTTTTATCAAGCTTCACATTCCAAGCTCTAGGTGCTTGTCTTAAGCCATACAAAGCTTTAGTTAGCTTGTATACTTTTCCTTGGTTTCCTTGTTGAATGAAACCTTCAGCCAGTTGACTTTGAAATGCTTTGCTAAACACACTGGGATGGAAGTAAACACATTCAGAGACACACTGATACTACTCTTGGAAGATGTCAAGAAGTTCATTAATGATGAGGCGCAGCGTGACTCCATGAGTGATGATTGTACGAATGCAACTCCAGACAAGTCAGCCATGTGCATTGAGGATATGAGCAAATCATTGGTTATTGAAGAAAATGCAGCTGAGAGCATCGATGCCATGGGGATTAATCTTGACACAGTCAACAGCACAGTAATGTCTGACGTTCCTACTAAGAGTACCGATTCCAGTCCTGCAACTGATCAGATGATATGCCCGAACATACCAGTATGCAATCTAAAGGTCATCACTTATTCTGAGCATACTGATCAACTTTCACCCATCTATGACTCAAATCTGTTGAATCAGACTGAAAGCGATACCAGTTCAAATTCAACATATTTGAGTTGTGAATGGGGGGAAGGATATCAGGAGACTGAAATTTTGACAAATGAGTTGGTAAATTCTAGGCTTACACCTGATGTTTTTAAATCAGACCATATTTCATTCGACCTCATAAGCTCTTTTAAACTATTTTCTAAGACCATTTCTCTTGTACAAAACCTGTTTTTATAAAGAGAAAATAAGCCAAAAAGTAATGGACTTATATAAGCCCATTAAGCTTTTGCGAATTACTGGGCCTAGGGGCCCAACACCAGTGTCTTTGACATCCTAAAATGAGTCCAAGGCCAGGCCCAAAGGTCTCATAAGCCCATTGGACCACAAACTCTTAACGGGCCTTTGTTTAGCTCGTTAAAGGCCCAATGTGAAATATAAGCACTAAATAAGCTAATAAGCTGTTTTTATAATTTAATTAAGCTGTTTTGAACTTATAGAAAAAGTGAGAAAGTTAAATTTCAAGTTTGGTGAAATTTGGACTAAATTTGCAAAATTTCTAACCGGGAGGACTAAAAGTGTAAAAATGTGAAATGTACAATATTCTGTAAAGTCAATTATGACTCAGAAAATTCACCTATCTGTTTCTTACTTATCTTATGCATTACGAGTCAATTTGGATTGAGTCTATTGTAGTCAGTTTACAAACATAACACCAAACAACTCTAAAATTTACGGTGGTAACTGCCCAAGAAGCTTTATCAGATATATTTTCTGGATAGGACACAAGTAAACCACCACCTAAAGAAGGTCTTGCCTAACGACACCACCACCGAAAAAGGAATTGTTGGTCGTAGTATTCACCTTCGACAAGTTCCGCCAATACCTGGTCCTCTAAAAAACAGTTGTCTTCACAGATCACTCAGCTCTTCGTTATCTTTTTGCTAAACAAGATGCCAAACCACGATTGATTCGTTGGATCTTGTTGTTCCAAGAGTTCGATGTCGAAATACGTGATAAAAAGGGAGCGGAAAACCTCGCCGCCGCAATGACAAGTAGACGGGTTCAAGTCATTAAGTGCCCTACAAGCAAGACTAATCTCTAAGTGGCCCGTTGTCACGATCATAGACCACTCTCTAGCTTCTAAAGTCTATCAATCGCGGAAGGTGATCCTATGGTCAATTCGCACGAGAGGCAATACGGTCGGTTGTCATCCCTTCCGTTTCCTCGCCATTGGTTGTGCTAGGGTCCTATTGTAAATTCTCCTAGCCTGCCAACTAGGTGGGGGTCTTATTTCCACCCGTGAAGGCGCAACCAATACAACCACAAATCAAGACAATAGAGACTAAAGGGTCACGAGATTAACTATACAAGTACACACGTAAAAGCATAAATGAAAAGTGCGGAAACATGATTAAACAAGTATAAGCTTCATAACTAGGCTAGCACCAAAGGTGCTTAGCCAATCATATTAATTAAAACACAAGAAACAATCCGAGATTCAGGAATATATGAATGACTTCCCTATGTTAACAACAGCCGATAGGCCTGATATTGTGGACAGGGTATTCGAGCGCAAGAAAAGAGAAAAGAGAAGAGCGATATAATAAGTTTGTAGAAATGATCAAAGAAGTTAGACTTAACGTACCCCTCGTTGATGTTCTAGCTGGAATGCCCAATTATGGGAAATTTTTGAAAGAACTTCTTAACAACCGAAAAAAGTTGGAACAAATTTCCGCAACCTTTCTCAATGAAGAATGCTCTTCTATCATTCAAAACAAAATTCCACCAAAACTCGGAGAACCCAGAAGTTTTCTTATACCCTGCACATTAGGAAATAATATCAAGTGTGATGCTTTAGCCGATCTCGGTGCAAGTATCAATTTGATGCCTTATTCTTTGTATTCTAAACTTTCCGTCAATACATTGAAACCTACAAAAATGAGTATAATATTAGCCAACCATACATACCAATATCCTGTTGGGGTTGCTGAAAATATGCTCGTTCAAGTTGGTAAATTCATTTTTCCTGTGGATTTTGTCATCTTAGAAATGGAGGAAGATAGTCGAGTTCCTTTAATCTTAGGAAGACCTTTCTTAAACACCGCTGATGCCATGATCAAAGTCAAAGGCAAAGAACTCGATCTTGGAGTAGGAGAAGATAGAATCACGTTCTTAATCGACAAGGCAATGAAATATCCAAATTCCAGTGATGACACATGCTATAACATTGATGTAATCGATGAAGTCACTGAAGAAGAATTGGATGCATTACTTGACGATTCCAAACCATTCATGACTACTTCAGAAAAGATCAATGAAACAGATTCTGATAAAGAATTTGAGGAATTCATGGAAGTGAAATTTGAAGAAGAAGAAGAAGGAGAGGAAGAAGAGNTGAAGTCACTGAAGAAGAATTGGATGCATTACTTGACGATTCCAAACCATTCATGACTACTTCAGAAAAGATCAATGAAACAGATTCTGATAAAGAATTTGAGGAATTCATGGAAGTGAAATTTGAAGAAGAAGAAGAAGGAGAGGAAGAAGAGAAATTTGAAGATATCACTGAAAAAGATCAAATGAAAATCAAATCATCTCTAGAAGAACCACCCACGGACCTTGAACTCAAACCTCTTCCTAAAAATCTTGAATACGCCTACTTAGAAGAAAACTCACTTCTTCCAGTAGTCATATCTTCGTTGCTAGAACCAAATCAAAAAGAAAGACTAGTGTCTGTTCTTAAGAAGCATAAATGCGCTTTGCGTGGAAAACTTCTGATATTCCAGGAATTAGTCCAGATTTTTGCAAACACAAGATTTGTTGTGAAGAAGGAACTAAACCCGTTGTAGAGAGACAACGCAGACTCAACCCTAATATGAAAGAGGTCGTTAAGAAAGAAATCATTAAACTTCTTGACGTAGGAATAATTTATCCTATTGAGGATAGCCCATGGGTGAGTCCAGTTCATTGAGTTCCGAAGAAAGGAAGAATGACTGTAGTGACCAATGAAAGGAATGAATTAGTTCCTACTCAAACTGTCACTGGATGGCGAGTATGTATTGATTACAGAAAACTAAACAAAGCCACCAGGAAAGATCATTTTTCTCTTCCATTCATGGATCAAATGCTTGAAAGATTAGGAGGGAACAAATACTTTTGCTTCCTTGATGGTTTTTCAGGGTCATTAGCTTAAGAGATAATGTACAATTTTATCAATTTTGTGACAGCTTGTCATTCACTTATACTTATGGTTATCGTACAACATTCATTTTCATCAACCTATGATTTCTCACCAACATTATTGTTGACCGTTTTAGCAATGTATTTTCAGGTTACTAAGATAACAACATGTGACTTGCATATGGACCATCATGGAGTCGAGGAGTCGACGCGTCTTACCTTTCATTTTATGCACTTATGTAACGTTTGATCTAGTTGAACTTGTTTTTAAGAACTTGTAATATCATTTTGGGACCTATTTTGTAAACTCTGAATGTTTTTAATGATCAAACGATGTATTTTCAAAACGAAACTTTAGGTCGTTCAATATAACCTTGAATGAGATGCCCTGTTCGTTACACCCAGGTATTCCATTCCGCTGCCATATAACAGGTAAATTCAGGGCGTGACAAATGTTTAAGGTGACCGGCCATCTGACACTTCCAAATTCGTTTTTCCTTCTTTTTGTTTTGCCAAACACTCCATTTGTTCTTCCCCCTTAATTCTACTGCTGCTGTAACTCGACCAAAACCACCAAAACATCAAAAATCAACTTCCAAATCATCAAACCAAGATCATTTCGCAAAGGGCTTTCGTTACGAACTTTATTGTTCATATTATTTAAAATGACTACTGATTTGAATTTGTTAAATCTTTAAATATTTTCAAGACGCCGATCTTTATTAGTTTGTGAAGATGTCAAGTAAGGCTACTGTCATATAATGGGTTTGGCACTTTCGTAAACTTCTAAACATATAACATTGAAGTAGGATCCACTATCATACTTGATCATAACAGGAAGTTTGCTTGATCAATATCCATACATTCCTTATCAGTCAGACGATACACGGACATAATGTATTTAACCTCTGATTCCTCGACACATGCTAATCTTGTAAAAAGAAAATCATGCATACACATAGACGACATTGTCTTTTATGACCAAACCGAATCAGACTTGTACTTTCTATAATATTTCCCTAACCTACCTTACACCTCCAAAACTCAAACAGAAATTATAAAAAGATAGTCAGGTCATTTAATTCATTAACTATTTATGGGTCAGGGCAACCCAACCCAACCTGGTTTCACATTTGTTAAAAGTAGCAAGCTTCAACCCACATCGCGAACCTGATGATATTAAGCTTTAGCTTTTGACCCTAGCATAAAACATAACAATAAAGTGGGAGTCTTTTAGAACCTGTAACGGTGGTGCCTTTTTTCCCTTCAGATAGTCACCAGGATTTTGCAAACTTTTTAACAAATGGTCTATCAATGCAAAATAGCTTAAAAACAAAATTAAACACACCTGCTTTCGGAACGACTATTATCCGACTTTTCCCGACCTTAGCTCTAGTGGGGGAGTTTTGTGTAACTGCCAAGCCTATGATAGAATACATACTATGACTGTGAAATGAGTGATCACCCCAAAAATTGACACCAAAATAATATGAGAGAGAGTGTTTGTGCCCCTTTTCGTGAGGTGTTCGGCTTTGAGACATTCTAGCATAGGATACTTCTAATTAAATGTTTCCCTGGTGATTCACTCTAGTATGTTGATTCCAAACAGGTTTTTGGTAGTTATCACAATATGCTTGTAAATGATCAAAACTACCACAATTATAACAAGCCTTTCTCCTAAGATGAAAATCATTACCCAATCTGTGAGAGACCAAACCATTAAAATTTCTTTGATTTCCCCTAGGTTTAAACCTGTTCATTTGTTCTTTAGGTATCTCATTATACTCAACAATTCTTTTTGATAAAGCATGACCTAAAGCAGGTTTGACAAACTTGTTTTGATTCAATTTAGGCCTAGCAAATTGAGGAATCTCTTCCTTTTTAGCAAACTGTTTAGGCCTAGTTTCATTCTTTGACACATCAGAACTTGATGATGACCTAGGGTTTGAGTCTTCCAATTCATCCTCACTGTCTGACATCCAATCTTCAATGATTGGAGCACCAGACTTCACCTGTTCAACCTCTGGTATAGAGTTAAGTGACTTACTAAATTCACCAGCAGATTTTACAAGCTTCTCAACATCTACAAATGAAAGTTCTTTCCCTGGTGGTGCAAGTGCACTTTTCAACGTTTGGCATTGATATACAGAAGTATAAAACTAATTTTTCAACATGATCAAGTATATCAATGGCTAGTTTTTTGCTGTGAATGCAAGAGTGATTCATTTAAAAAAAATACCAAACTAAGAACTCAAACATATGTTCTGTTTTGGTGGATTTTGAGTTGGATTTGTTCACTGATTATGTTAAGTTAGACCTAATTTTAATCAAATCTAGCAATATTAATCACTTTAGAACAAATGTGATGAGATTAGAACTCAAAATTCTTGACTGTGAATGATAAAAATGAAATCAAAGTTGAATAGAAAAACGTTCAAAAGAGATACAAAATCATTTATTCCCAAAAACGCCCCGGTTTTCCATTCTAGTCTATGCACTACTTATATTACACTACTCTTAGCTTGTGACGGTGTGCTTAACTTTCATTATCTTTCAATAACGATTAAGGGTCATAGAGCAAGAACACTACTCACAGAGTCGTGACCGATTGGATAAAATTCATCATCCCTGATTTTTCGCAAGCTCCCAAACTAAGCGTAAAAACGAAATCATTGTTTAATCACAAGTTACATGCTAACGATACCCATGGAAGTTACTCGTGAACCTCTATCTCCCATTTTCCTAATTTTGTATCTCATTATTTTATTTTTGTGAGAGAAATAAATTTCTTCATAAGCATCTCGTTTCATAGTTTTTAGTCCGATAAAGATACCACATTGAGACGCTAAGTAGTTAGTTTCCTTCTCTCGAGACTCGCTGCAATGAAAATGAGGTCCAAATCAAGGTTCTTATTTTACTGATACTATTATTATTATTATACATATGATTGCTACCCACTTAAGCCAACACTAATCCACGGCCACCCAGAGATTTAAGGATCGAAAGGGCCTTTTCCATGTCGCGGCTTTCTTCTCAGCACATCCCGAACCAGATGGTTCAAGTGACCAGGCTTTTGACACCCCACAGAGAATAGTACCTGAATCAGCGGGAATTCGATTCCAAAGATCTATGGGGCTACCACTGCACTAGCATTAACCCAAATAGATAACAACCGTTATTAAACACAATGATGCAATATCACAAAACTTATAGACAGAGGTTGAGGAGTATTTTCACGTGCAACTCATGCTTCCAATTCAGAATTGTTTGCATGCAACTCACGCGCCGTACCAACATGTCTAATAAATTTGACAATATTCACAAATTAGTTGGGGAGTACATTCCACGTGCACCTCATGCTCTGACTCAGAAATGAATTTTGCAATACTGAGAATAGTTATAATGATATTTTGTCTGGATTGTGTGTAAGCAATTCCAAGGTCGAGCCAATCTTTCAAAAGACCTCATCTGACAAATTGATTCCTAGCTTGATTCTAGTGACAGTTCTTGTTTGATGAGTTGCGAAAATCAAGCTAAGAGTCAAACCGTTACTCAGACCGATTTAGCCTGATCCGATGACAGTTCTTGTTTGATGAGTTGTGGGATCAAGTAAAAATCGGTTACCTTAGGGTCTTTTGAGGGCTATACTCGGGATTGGGAAAGTTTGCATGCCAAATCTGATCACGAGAACGTGCGTAGGTAGAGCGAGCGTGGTGAACTTCGGGACGAAGTTCTTTTTAGGGTGGTAGACTGTCACAACTCGTAAATTCTGGTCTTTTCCCCGAACTTTCAAAAATTTAAACTAATAAAAATCGTTCTATATTTATAGGCAGACCCGGGCTGACGGCGTCAGCTAGGGCTTGACGGCGTCACCTCGGCGATTAGGGTTTCCAGACGGCCTTGGCTGACGGCGTCACAATGGCCGTATCCAGATCTGACGGCCTAGGTTGACGGCGTCACCAAATTACACTACAAACTCTCTGGCCCGTCATGAGTAATTTTTCATCTCTGAACTTCACTTGGTCTTGACGGCGTCACTCCTTAGCTTCTGACGGCGTCACCTTCTAGCAGAATTCAAGGTCTTTTGAGTTTTGATCGTTTCCGCACTTTTTCACTCCAAAAACGCCCGAAAGTGCTTCTTTTGAGATTTTCCCTCCAAAAGTACCTGAAATGAGAAAAGAAACGACTTTGGGTGAAATCCATACCAAAAACATACGAGTTAGGACTCAAAATGACCCCTAAAAATGTAACATTTTTCGTCTCATCAAATACCCTTACACTTGAGATTTGCTTGTCCTCAAGCAAATGCGCTTTTATTCCCAAAAGAAAAACAAGTTAGGGGTCATTTAATGCGAACTTAAAAGTAATTACAAGACCTAGTCGTTTCACTTTAATCAAAACAAGCACGGAGAAAATATACTAGCACCTCTCATGTAGTATTTGGATACTCACATCTCTTGAATTGAATCATAACAGGGGCAGGGAATAAAACTGATCTTGCATCACATTCCCGATAGACTTCCAGCAATGCTTGCAAAAGCAAGCTATGAAAACTTAAGCATATATGTAGCTCGAGTTAGACTTACTCGTACATAAACAGGTAACTTCCAATTAAAGGTATGATCAATGTTTCCTCAAATTCAGATTTAAGTACTATAGAAGTTTCTTTCTAATGTTAACATAAATTTTGTACGACTACCATATGGACAACAAGGATTAAAAAAAAAAAAAAAAAAAAAAAAAAAAAACTAGTTAATTGGTAAACTGGTAAAGAAACTATACGGAGAATTACAATCTTTAAAATGAAAAACTAATATAAAGTACAAGTTATTAGGTGTACTAGTAATATTTAATGTTACTTATTGTTTAGTCTCCCAAGTCCCATCTCCACCATCCCTTCTAATCTCCTTCATCTTTTCCATGTCTGTCAATCAACTATTCCAGAAATCTTTCAAAAATTAGATGATAGTGCTAGAGTACGACTGTAATATTTAACAAAAAAAAATTGTACCTTGGCGTCCCTTCCTAGCTTGACCCTCCCTCCTAGCTATTATCCCATAGATGCGCTTCATATTAGGGGGGGTTATAATGACCGGGGTAGTAGGGGGGGTTTGGGGAAGAGATCTGCTTTAATATTTGTACATTTTGACTTTCCAGTCCACTTATGTCTGCAAACATAATGTGTGGTTGTGGTTTCTTCTCATCCTTCTCATTTTAGTTTTTCTTCTCATTTGATCCTAACTCTCCCATTTATTACAAAGATTTTCTCCAAAAGACCCAACAATCAATTTATTTTTTTGTTGAAAATCAAATGTGTCGTACTATATAAACACAAAAAGAAATAACAAAAAAATAAAAATACAAAAAGATCATAATGACATACAACCAAACCTAAAACATTATATTGGTGATTACACCCCTTAACCCCCTACCAAGCACCCCTTTATGAAATGATCACGTTCTCATGTTCGAATCTGTACGGATATATATATATATATATATATATATATATATATATATATATATATATATATATATATATATATATATATATATATATATATATATATATATATTAGCTTTCTAAGCCCGCCCGATGGGCGGGCATGGAATTAGGTTCCATGGGGTTAGAGGTACAATCAAAATCACATTCATAGACAGGTGCTACTGCTGAGAGTATTTACTCTGCTGCTCGACGACATTTACTCTACTGCTAGCTGTTGTAAACTGCTGCTACATTGATGACTCTACTGCTCGGTCTGCTGCTGCGTTATTTATTCTACTGCTGCGTTTTGATAATTTGTGAGCAGTAAGGGGAAGTCGAGATGGGTTCATTGTAAGATTGTTTCTACTTTGGTTCTCGGCTTATATGGTTATTGGTTTATATACACATAGGGGAAGTTCACACACACAAAGAGATATGTTTTTGGTTCGTTAATGTTTAAGGAGACTAAGTTCAACGTTAGGCCCAACATCTGATTCCCGAAGTCTATCCTGAGTTTTCAACTTCCGCCTAATAACAAGCCACAAATGCACCGCATGCCAAGGAATACAATGGGGAAACCACGGAATATGAAACCAATCCACTTGATCAGCCCTTGCACGAAGAGAATCCCACGCACAAGCAACCAAAAATGGTACCATCGAAATCACGCCATAATAACTCATCATCAGAATCATCAAGTAAATCAGGGACCGGGAGATTAACTCTAGGTCACGTCAACGTACCAACGGAAAAATACAACGGATAGATACGACCCTAAGGGCTCGAACTACGGTTTACATAATAAGACAGGGATTCCTTTCCTTAGAATCCGAGCCATAAGTTTCTGAAACTTTCTGATTGCCTCATCCAATGTTTGTGGGTCAGAAGGGATCACATCTCCACGGATGTTTTCAGGTAAGCCACCAATGAAGTTATCCAACAACTCCTCATTATTAGGAACCATAGACGGTTTTAGATCATTTCTCTTCTGGACCTTCTCTTCTGCAGTTGATGGGGTTGTTTGGTTGTTTATGACAATTTCATTGTTTACTGTGGTGGTGGTGGGTTGGGGATTGAATGAGTTTCCATCTTCAATAATTTCCCAAAGTGCATAATCTTGCACTTGGAAATATTGTTCTACCCTAAGCCGCCATATATCAAACTCATTCTGCTTGAGTAATGGAAGTTTGGCTGAAACATTGGTCTGAATATGTTCTGCTTCCATTTCTTCTAAATTGTAAATATCAGCCTAGCTCTGATACCACTTGTGGAAAGGATTACTTTGATTTGTAATAAACACTTAGGGTGTTAATCCTAGTTAAATGTGTTTGGGATATTTAGGTATGAATGTGTTTAGCATGTACGGATATTCTGACCTTACTCTTAAGGTTTCCTATGTGTTGACCCTTTGCTATGAACTTTCTGATTTGAACCTTTGATATGATAAACCTTGCTAACTAAACGGTCGTTAGTTATTAATGTAAGAACTAAACGTCGTTAGGAAGAAAAGGAAGGACCTAAGTGAAACTTGGGACCAGCAGGCACCCCGTATCATGATGGTATTTTTGTCTTTGATATTCACTTTCCTCCTACCTACCCAAGCGTACCCCTCGTATGTACCCATGCCTAATTATTTGTTTTGATTAAAGGTTGGTGTATGATGTTAATAAGAGGTGGCAAAATGGGTAGGTCGGTGGATTGATTAAAAGTCAAAACGCAACTTTGTGATCTCAGTGACTTTCATGTTCGCCAAAGGTTCTTTTTGTAAAGGTTAGCACAAATAAACTTTAATCTTACGTCTGCAAAACTTAAATAAAGGTACCTACTCTCATTCTCATACTAATTGTTCTCATAATATTATTGGCTTTGCAATCAACTGAAGACGTTTTATGAACGTTTCAACAAAAACAATTCGCGTATGAACATGGGCTACTTTTATGTTCAACACTTATTCCAATAATCGCCCAATACTTGAAAGTATTTACCACCATTCTCAATAATATAATTTGAAAAACCGTGCTCGCATTTTATAAGCTGAGCCACTAACCACGCTAACTTTAAGTTGCGTATTTCATAATCATTTTGACGATGCATCGATTTTAAAACTCAAAATGATCCACATGACAGATGTATAGGCCTAAATACATCCCCCTTATATTATTTCTAAAACTTTATAGGACAAAGTCCTCACTTTACTATGGTGGTGATATACGAACAATTAACTTCCTCTGAGAACAATCAAATCTATCTTTGAAGAAACTTATGGTTCTTGCTTTATTCTTGACCACAATCCCTCTTGCATCTCTTTTGTTCTTGAGGATCCATTTAGTACCAATAACATACTTTCCTGCTGGTAGATCCACAAGAATCCAAACATCTTGATTCTTGAACTGTTGCATCTCTTCTTGCATAGCTTCAACCCAACTAGGAATAGTCAAAGCTTCAGCTACACTTGTAGGTTCCACCTGTGAGAGAAAACAAGCAAACAGACAATGCTGCTGATCTGTATGGTTGTCTCTCTTTTGTTTGTTCACATAAGGTTTGTAGAGTATTAAGAGACTTGGTTTTGATCTACGAGTTATTAGATGGTATGGAGTGCTTTATTTAAATCACATATGTCTTCATTTTTTTTATTTAACTTTAGAGTGTTTCACTCTGTTGTATATCTGCTTTGATGTACATAAATTATGGACTTTGGTTATCGGCTTTTTTGAACTCATTATATATCTACTAAATATTTCTTGAACCTATTCTGTTGTGTAACCAATTATGTAAGAAAAATAAACATATTAATTGTGTTTCAAAACAATGCAAACTATGTTCGATTTGTTCTTGGATGGAGCATATAGCATTAAGATATCATATTGAGCTTTGTTTCAATTCGTCTTGGACAGGAATTTGAATGATCGTTTAAAAGAGTAATCATAAGTATATTCGCCTTTGCGTTAAGATATCATACCTTAGTTTTAGTAAACATATTATGGTTCCATTTGGTAGTTAAAAAGAGTGTTCTTTTCATTAAAATGACAGGCTAGATTCCGTGTTTAAAAATGGATGGAGCCAAAAATGATGAATAGTAAAATGATGAATAGTGACCGGTGAATAGTAAATGATGAATAGTAACTGATGAATAGTGAATTGTCGGGATGGAAAATGACCGGAAATTACGGGTTGTGACAGAAGATGTGGTAGATCTTATCGACTCTCTTTCAGCAGTGGAATCCCAGTAGTTATGGTGAGGAGTAATATTTTCAATGAGATCCCAACAGTCTTCAGGCCGTCTTTTCATGAACATTCCTCCAGCAGCTGCATTAATCGTGTCACGATGTCGTAAAGTCAGCCCATTATAAAAGGAATCAATGATTGTGACGAGCATCATGTTGTGATTCGGACACTTATCAATAGCAAGCTTATATCGTTCCCATGCCTCGAACAAGGATTCATCGGGCAATTGTCGGAAATTGCAGATGTCGTTTCTTAGCTTTGTCACCTTCGACGGTAGGAAGAATTTGGCTAAGAACTTTTGAACCATTTCATCGAAGGTGTGAATTGAATTCTTTGGGAGACGATCGAACCAATTGGTAGCATGGAGAGTTAATGAGTATGGGAAAAGATAGAGGTGAAGAGAATCATCGGGTACACCAGTTTGTTTCATACTTTGAGTGACGGTTATGAATTTATCAAGATGTTTGTTCGCGTCCTCATCGGGTAAACTGTGAAATTGGCAGAAGTTTTGAACTTGTTGGATCATATGGTGTTTGAGTCCAAAATCTGCGGTGTCAATTCCCAAAGGTGCAATCGGGCTACCTCTTCCATACATAGTTGGAGTACACAACTCTTCCATCGTTCGAAGATCTGCAGCAGGTTGTGGTTGAGGAACCACCGGAGGTTCCTCGTTTGGTTGGCCGTTATTATTCATCTCGGTGATGGGATCACGTAACTCGGGTATGGTCCTTTGTTTGCGTCTACGGCGATTGCGGCTAGTAGGCAATGAAGAAGAAGAAGAAAACTCGTTCAAGTTAGACTTAGAACGATTGATCATACAAATCAAAACACAACAAAGTGAAAAAGAAAGTAGAAATGAAAATCTTTTTGGTTTTTTTATGTTTTATAAAAGAAAAGATAAAATATTTTTGGTTTTTTATAAGTTTGTAAAAGAAAAAGGAAAATCTTTTTGGTTTTTTTATAGGTTTTATAATTTTTTTGCTGTTTTTATATTTTTGAAAGCGTTAACTTCTNGGAAATTACGGGTTGTGACAGAAGATGTGGTAGATCTTATCGACTCTCTTTCAGCAGTGGAATCCCAGTAGTTATGGTGAGGAGTAATATTTTCAATGAGATCCCAACAGTCTTCAGGCCGTCTTTTCATGAACATTCCTCCAGCAGCTGCATTAATCGTGTCACGATGTCGTAAAGTCAGCCCATTATAAAAGGAATCAATGATTGTGACGAGCATCATGTTGTGATTCGGACACTTATCAATAGCAAGCTTATATCGTTCCCATGCCTCGAACAAGGATTCATCGGGCAATTGTCGGAAATTGCAGATGTCGTTTCTTAGCTTTGTCACCTTCGACGGTAGGAAGAATTTGGCTAAGAACTTTTGAACCATTTCATCGAAGGTGTGAATTGAATTCTTTGGGAGACGATCGAACCAATTGGTAGCATGGAGAGTTAATGAGTATGGGAAAAGATAGAGGTGAAGAGAATCATCGGGTACACCAGTTTGTTTCATACTTTGAGTGACGGTTATGAATTTATCAAGATGTTTGTTCGCGTCCTCATCGGGTAAACTGTGAAATTGGCAGAAGTTTTGAACTTGTTGGATCATATGGTGTTTGAGTCCAAAATCTGCGGTGTCAATTCCCAAAGGTGCAATCGGGCTACCTCTTCCATACATAGTTGGAGTACACAACTCTTCCATCGTTCGAAGATCTGCAGCAGGTTGTGGTTGAGGAACCACCGGAGGTTCCTCGTTTGGTTGGCCGTTATTATTCATCTCGGTGATGGGATCACGTAACTCGGGTATGGTCCTTTGTTTGCGTCTACGGCGATTGCGGCTAGTAGGCAATGAAGAAGAAGAAGAAAACTCGTTCAAGTTAGACTTAGAACGATTGGCGTCCAGTTTCGGGTTCTTGACCGTGTTGCTTGGGAGGGCTCCTATGTCTCGGTCATTGAGGACTTTTAGCAACATGTCAATTTTGTTGGTCATCTCGCTTTGTTGTTGTTTGAAATCGGCTTCAAACCTAGACAATCGAGCTTCTTGAGATGCCACAAAGCTAGACAGTAATCCTTCGAAATTATTGGTACTACCATTGTGGGAAGGATTGTTGAAAGTGCGGTTTGGGGGTGCACCGCTTGGTTGGAAACGATTAGGTGGATTAGAAGGATTGCCTTGAGGTTGCTTCCACCTAAAGTTCGGGTGATTCCTCCAAGAGGGGTTGTATGAATCACCATATGAGTTTTGCTCGGGCTTGAAAGACGTCATCAGGTATTAACTCCTGACGCCGTCAGAGTGTTCTGACAGAAAGTTTAAGTTGAGTTTCCGGAAAATTTCTTGGAAAACCTTTGTCTCAATTCCTGGGAATTCTGCAGAAAAAATCATTATGACTCGATACAAGCATTTGACTGTNAACAAACTTGCAAAAGATAACATCGTCACCGGACTTCCTAAGTTCAAATACACCAAAGATCACTTATGTCCATCATGTGAACAAGGAAAAAGCAAAAGAGCTACCTATAAACCCAAAACCGTACCTAGTTCGGAAGCAAGGTTGCATCTGTTACACATGGACTTATGTGGCCCAATGAGAGTTGAAAGTATCAATGGGAAGAAGTATATTCTTGTTATTGTCGATGATTATTCGAGATATACTTGGGTAAAGTTTTTGAGATCAAAAGATGAAGCACCTGGACACATCATCACCTTTCTGAAGCGAATTCAAGTTCTACTTCAAGCTCCAGTAAGGATTATAAGAACAGACAATGGCACAGAATTCATGAATCAGGAGTTAAGAACGTATTTTGAAGATGTTGGTATTACACACCAAACGTCAGCTGTTAGAACTCCACAGCAGAATGGGGTAGTTGAAAGAAGAAATCGAACACTTGTGGAAGCTGCTCGCACAATGCTGATTTATTCCAGTGCACCACTATTCTTATGGGCTGATGCTGTCGCCACTGCTTGTTTCACTCAAAACCGATCCCTAATTCATCCTAGATTCAACAAAACACCTTATGAGCTTGTGAATGGTCGAAAACCAGATATCTCTTATCTTCACGTGTTTGGCGCTTTGTGCTATCCGACGAACGACAGAGAAGATCTTGGTAAATTGAAAGCAAAGGGTGATATTGGAATCTTCATTGGTTACTCAGACACTTCGAGGGCATACAGGGTGTATAATAGGAGATTGAAAAGGATAATGGAGACGATGAATGTCAAGTTTGATGAGATTTCACAAATGGCTTCTAAGAGACTCACTCTAGAACCCGCGCTTAATCAAATGGCTTCTAATCAATCCAGATTAGGACCCGAACTTAACAGAAAGACTTCTGGACATATCAGTTCAGGACTCGTACCTAATGGAGCTCAGTCACAAGAGTTGGTTTGATTGTGGTTTGAAGTGGTTTTGGACAAGTTAGAAACTAGGAAAATCTATTTTTGGCACTTTCAAATGTTGCTGTCCATTTTTGGCAAACGTGGAAAGATCAGTGTCTAGGGTGAAACTTTTGAACCAATATTTAGAAAATACATTCCGAGACGAATTCGTGGCCGAAAACGGGGATAAAAACGGATTTATAACGAAGGAGATACGATTTTTACAAGTTTAACGACTAAAATTTATTTTCCGGAAAATTGTTGCTGTTAGAAATTATTCGGCGGGTCATTTGAGGCATTTGCCGAAACCTAGATGACCCGAGCTCCTAAAAATGTGTTAGTATACCTTTTTACCTTTTCGGGGATATAAAGAACATGAAAAACGGACTTATAACGAAGAAGCTATGACTTTTCGAAAATTATATTTACATAAGATTTGCAACAGCACTTTTCTCAGAAAAATTACTAAGTCCTAGTAAACACTCAAGTTCGAGGCCATTTTTAGGACAAATGACTCAGTTTTGGAGTCTATGACCACAAGGAATAAAGAATGTCTCTGAACATCCCAAATACCAAAAGGTTTCCATTCATCACAAATCTTCAATAAGAACACATGAGGCTCAACTCTAGATGGAAATCTTCTTCTTCATATTTTAAAACTCAAAGGAGAGACACCGGGTTTCTCAAACAACTTTCAACAGAAAGAGTTTTAAATTTTCATTTATTCAACGAGTGGAATTTCAAAATGAAACAAAGTTTTTCAAACCTCGTTGGAATTCAACATCTTTCAATCGGATTGACACAACCTATTAATGGATTTCAAATTTTGGCACCAATCACCTTCATTCCATTAGGTAAGTCACATAGCACCGAAACCTTTTGAATCTTGAATTGGAGCAACTCTTCTTGCATTGCTTGTGAACGGATATATAGGAGAAGAAGAAGTGGGATTGCCACTTGAAAACCCGAGTACCTCTTGGGAATACTCTGCCGAAAGCTCATCAATCTCATCAATGATATCGATTTTGTTAAGAGTCATTGGTTCATCGGTGGAGGAATATCTTGACGATTGGTCGAGGTTGAAAGTGATGGCTTCGTGACCATCTCGTAAGGTAATCTCTTCATCGTAGACATCAATTAAAGCACGGCCCGTCTTAAGGAAACCTCGTCCGAGAATGAGAGGAACCCTAGGATCGGGAAGATATGATTGTGTCGTAATGCCTTGAATAAGCATACGCAGATATGTTCAGTCCATCATTTATAAAAATGATTGAAAGTACGTCGAGTGTGTATATATCAATATACTTATATATGTTCGTAAAATGAGCACGATTTTCAACGGGAATAATATGATCATTACGTTGAAGGTTTATGATACATGATGACTTAAAGCAAGAGTTGTATTCATAAAACGTTGATTGATTTACAAAATCTACTAACTGATACTTTCAGTTTAGTAATCACAATGTTTTACAACTATTGCTAGCTTATTACATGGATTCTATAGAGTTTACTAACTGAGTCTATTCAGTCTAGTAGTACAAAAGATAACTAGTATTATCACACAAGTCTATTATGGGTTAGAACCGATGGTCCTAATGCCCCTGGTCCTGTTGTGACCACGACCCAGGCCTTGACTCAACTCAACCTTTCCAGTACCAATGCCAAGTTCCCATACTTAAAGAAAGATGAGTATGATCTGTGGGCGATGAAGATGCAGAATTGGATCACCAATGCTGATGTCAATCTATGGAAGATCGTGCTCAAAGGAAACCATGCTCGCAGGACTGCTCAAGATGCGAGTGGTGCACTCTACTACCTAGAGCCAGCTCAAGGGTGTGAGAGAGCTTATGAATCTTGAAGTTCACCTGGGAAGCTCTTCAATAAGCCAAGAATCAGACCTAGAGGTCCAATAATGAGCTAATTAGAGGCTTAGGAAAAAGGTCACCAAAGGACATGAAAACTAGATTATTAGAGAATAAAGTTGGCCCAAGCCCGATCTGTGGGCTTAGGGTCTTTAGGGTTTAATATTTCTCATGTAATTGTCATTATAAATAGTAGACCCACGTATTGTATGTTTTTCTCTCATTTGTATCTCCCTCTCTATTTACATGAAAAAAAAAAAAAAAAAAAAAAAAGATTCCATAATACTATGTAATCATAATGTCATTTTATCCGATAACTTTAAGTAGATCCATGGAAAAACGTATCCAATAGGCCCCGGACGGACGCCATTACAACGTAAATTACAGAGGGGAGTGGTACATAAATAAATGTGCAGTACCAATTAATATACTGATATTCGGCTCATTGGTCAATGAAATAATTGCATGCAATAATACTCGAATTTCATTTGTTAAGCAAGATGTATTCGTATTTACAGAAGTGTAAGTCAAGTTCAACAAAGGCCGTTTAAGGTCTTTGTAGATCTCAGTTGCCACGGTTCAAAAAAATCCGTGTAAACCACGGCACCAAAATGGCAATACATGTAAAAGTTTGAAGATATAACTTTCTTGGTCCTAAATGAGAAGATTAAGATTGATAAAAAAAAAAAAAAAAANACCCGAACAAGTACATCTCAAAATGCCAAGATCCGATTTCAAAAACAGTCAAATAGCGCAACCAAAAGCATCCTAATGAGGGTTTGACTCGCAGCCGTAATACAAGCAACCCATCAACACACCCAACCACAGTGGGTTTCGACCCACAACAAAACCAAATTGATAGAAAGAAAAAAAACTAACAAGCCAACTGATAATCTATAAAATAAGCACTTCTGTTAGAGCATTTTGTGTCTACGCCGTAACCATGGACGGGCCTATAAATACAGCCTCATTTCTCACCATTTCATCATCAACTTTCTCACACACTAAACCTAGAGATCGTTGCAGAGGTTCCAAGGCTCCATTTCATCAGTATCGGAAGACTTTCCAAGGGAGAAATCACACACCAACGCTATAAGTTTTAGTTTTTCATTTTATTTCATTACATTCGATTCGATGTCTTTTATATACATTGTTTCAAGTGTTTTATTTAATATGATTGGCTAAGCACCTTTGGTGCTAGCCTAATTATGATGCTTATATTGTTTTAATCATGTTTCCGCACTTTTCATTTATGCTTTTACGTGTGTACTTGCATAGTTAGTCTCGTGAACCTTTAGTCTCTTTAGTATTGATTCGCGGTTGTATTGGTTGCGCCTTCACGGGTGGAAATAAGACCCCCACTTAGTTGGCAGGCTAGGCGAATTTACAATAGGACCCTAGCACAACCAATGGCGAGGAAACGGGAGGGATGACAACTGACCGTATTGCCTCTCGTGCGAATTGACCATAGGATCACCTTCCGCGATTGATAAACTTTAGGAGCTAGAGAATGGTCTATGATCGTGACAACGGGCCATTTAGAGATTAGTCTTGCTTGTAGGGCACTTAATGAGTTGAACCCGTCTACTTGTCATTGCGGCTCGATTCGGGGAATATAGGCTAGGGAACTTGACCATATGCACCTAGTGATATATGTCCGCCCCACCTAAAGCATAGAAAGGTTTAATAGGGAACATGGTAAAAACGGTATAAGATAGTAACTAGGCTAGCACTCGTTTCTCCCACTGATTTACAACTTTACTTTTAATTGCTTTATTTGTCTTTACTTTCTTTTAATCTAACAACTCAACTTCAATCAATCTTTACTTTAATTTTGTGACACTAGACTTAGATAATTCTCCGACCCACATAGCTCTTGGGACGACCTCGGAGTTACCATATACTATCCTACACACGACCGGATTCTCTGTCCGTTAGTGCATAAGGATTAGATCATAGGTAAAACGAGTAACTTATAAATATTAAAACCTGATCGGAAATCCTGCATCACTCCTCTATGTACACCCTATGAATTGACGAATATGTGATTATTGTGTTTGAGATCTATTCGAGCGTCTCGGGTAGGTCGGCTCGTGGCTTTCTTATATTTCGTATGTCTATTCGAGTGTCTCGGGTAGCCGGCAAGGAAGTGACAAATTAATGAATTATTACACCATATGTTGCCCCTGCTCTACACAGTACCCATGAAGTGTTATGATGTTCGGATGCCTTAATCATAAAGCGTTCTAAATCACCTCTAAAAACTGATATTCTTCATGAAAATAGAGTATTTTCTCGAAAAATACCCTTCTCGAGAATAAAGCAAGTTATCGAAATCTTTTAGAGTTTTTCGAGAAATTTTGTTTTTTCGAAATTATTTGAACTTTAACCGTTTATCGAAATCTTCTAATTACCAAGCATCGAAATCTTAGTTAACTTTGGGGATTAAGCTTTTGTACGATACCTTCTACAAGATCCATTTACCAAAAGTCTTTTTATCATGTCTTATCTACCCTACTGTGAAGATCCATTTCATCATCCACAAGACATCAGTGCTCCACACAATCTACTGAATGGAACCGCAACCAGTCCTCCTATGTTGATGCAAGGACCATACCGTCTTTGGAAGAAGAGATTTCTGCAATGGCTTCACACACGTCCACATCCTGATCAACTTCTTGATTCCATCAACAATGGACCTTATCAAATGAAATTCATTGTTGACACTGCTGGAAATATCACAATTAAAACTCGTAATGATTTGTCTGTATCTGAAATGGAACGATACTCTGCTGATTATGAAGCTGTATGGTTTATCACTGCTGCTCTTCCTTCTACCATCTACACTAAGCTGGGATTTGATTTTCATGCTGATGCTCAAACATTATGGAAACATCTTGCTCTCTTATTCAGTGATGAGGATCCCACTGTCATTACTGATCGACTCATTCGATCTTGCTTACAGAGGAAGTTTCCTAAAACCATTCTTCCAGCACCAATCATCATTCATGGATTCACCTACACGAACAATGGTTTTATCTACAATCCCTCTAACAAGCCTGCTTTAGAAGATCCTCACATTCACCAGACTATCGAGCAACAATTTGAGCAACTTGGTGTATCAACAACTGCACTTTATCGAGCACCAGCTGATGGATCTCAACCTACTCCCAAAAGTAGTGCATACTATCTGCAAAAGTACCTAACAGCTCTCAAAGACGAAGCAATTGCACGCAATCAACAGCAAAAAGAAGAGATGGTCATATCTTATTTTCTGCATTATTTTTATTTTTAACTTTAAACCTTTCTATCAGTTTATTTCATACGCCGCATCCCTGGTTAAGGATGCGACACATCTTTTATTCTGATTCGTATTTATTCCAGGCTCGATACGGCGTATCTTCTTCCATAAGATACGGCGTATCGACTGACCTGATGATTTACAAATATTTTTTTTTACTAACTACTAATGTATTATGCAAGTTGAACCTTTCTTAACTCAAGTGTGTAAAGGTTATTATGGTCTTATAGTTTCCTGCATTTTTTGTGGATACAACAATTTTCGAAGCTTAAAAGCCTACATCCACAACAAAGTTGATTTTTGCTCAATAAACGCATAATGGAAGATCATACCGAGCAAATCTCAGGGGAGTTTTTCTGTTCTAATTCTTTTTATTTTCCTTGTTTACAACCTTTGACAAGAACAACGAGGACGTTGTTCAACTTAAGTGGGGGATGGAGAATTAGAACATTTACTTGTCCTAAACTTTTCAAAATATGCTTAAAATGCGCTTAATATATCAAAATTCAAAATTTTTTTAGCATGTTTTTGTTTAAAGTCTACATTACATAACCGCACACATAACTTTATTTTTTCAAAAATATCAAAAACTTTAGTGTGACGGTGACTTGTAAACTTTAGAACTTGGCTTGTATACTATTCGAGACCACCATAATAAGTATTATTGATATAATTGGAGTAATTTGTCTAACTTGGTGAATTTCTAGGATTACCCCCAAAAAGCCTTTATATGTTATGTTTATTAACTAACTACACTGGTTAGTTAACCCCCGTATAAACCCTTTTGTTANTTTACAAATATTTTTTTTTACTAACTACTAATGTATTATGCAAGTTGAACCTTTCTTAACTCAAGTGTGTAAAGGTTATTATGGTCTTATAGTTTCCTGCATTTTTTGTGGATACAACAATTTTCGAAGCTTAAAAGCCTACATCCACAACAAAGTTGATTTTTGCTCAATAAACGCATAATGGAAGATCATACCGAGCAAATCTCAGGGGAGTTTTTCTGTTCTAATTCTTTTTATTTTCCTTGTTTACAACCTTTGACAAGAACAACGAGGACGTTGTTCAACTTAAGTGGGGGATGGAGAATTAGAACATTTACTTGTCCTAAACTTTTCAAAATATGCTTAAAATGCGCTTAATATATCAAAATTCAAAATTTTTTTAGCATGTTTTTGTTTAAAGTCTACATTACATAACCGCACACATAACTTTATTTTTTCAAAAATATCAAAAACTTTAGTGTGACGGTGACTTGTAAACTTTAGAACTTGGCTTGTATACTATTCGAGACCACCATAATAAGTATTATTGATATAATTGGAGTAATTTGTCTAACTTGGTGAATTTCTAGGATTACCCCCAAAAAGCCTTTATATGTTATGTTTATTAACTAACTACACTGGTTAGTTAACCCCCGTATAAACCCTTTTGTTACTCTCACTTTTAGAGTAAGATACCCCTAGAAAAACCCGTAGAGCCATTCCTTTAGGACTTACACCCTTTGTTAAAATGTTTCGTTATACCGTTACACCTTAGCCTACCCTGTAGATTAAAAATCCATGGTTAATTGCTTTAGGCAAAGTGTGTTTCCTTACATTACCTGTGTTCGCGTGCGTAATTCATTATCTTTGGTTAGGTCGGGAAATTGCACAATGCAATTGGAGTGAAAGTAGATATGGTATATTTTGAGTCTTATTTTTCGTGTGTTTACTACTTTCACTATTACTGTTATTTCTGAAGTCATGAAAAGTATAGAAAAATTATCTAGAAGTTATCGTTATAGTAATGTGGTGAAATTTTACACATCTATGTTTATGTTTATGTTAGTTTAAAAAAAATAATAAAAGAGAAGGAGGAAAGTTGGAAGATTGTTAAATCCAACATTGTAAAGTTATGTAAAGTTCTCGAGCATCCGGTTATAATGATGGCCAAGTGAGAATATCAAATGTATGAATAAGGTAGTGACCATCCGAGTATTAGATTAATCGAATAGCGCGCTAGCGATCTAATGTAGGAATTGGTGACCATCTGTTACGTAAGTAACACGCTAGCGATCCGAGGAGCACACTAGTGACCATCCGCTAGGAGAAGCGTCGAGGACTCGCGCTAGCGATCTACTAAGTTTGTGCAGGAGATGTTTGAACGAAGCTAGGTTTAACCGTTAAGCCTCAAAACCCTTTCCCAAACGGGGATTGTTAGTCCCAAATAGATCTATTCACAACTATTTACGTTCACCCTACAAGTGATTAAGGCGCATGATTGAGGGACTTTCGACAATAAGATACTTAAGCAATAACAATATCAGGCATGGCATACCAATAAAGAAAAATACTTGTGTTCAGGTTTGAAGCATGTATCTCCCCACAAAAATATAGTTGTTTAAAAAGTGGGCTATGAACTCACCTTAGTAGTACGGTAATAGAGATATGGAAAACTTTAATTGCAGTAATAGAACAACTTCAACACACGACCTAGATAATATGGTAAGTTTTAGTGGTTGGTAGTCTAAATGGTTTAATCGCGAATGGTTTTTGATTATATGTTCGTTGGTTAAAAGATAACAAAATTTGTAGTTTAAAATATAACGTTATATACGTAATAAATAAACGTATAATAAATAAGTAAACGAAATGATTAAAAATATGCAATGACGTGAAGTGGAGTCAAAAAATGGAAAATAAAAATAAGAATGTTAAAGTGGTAAGTTGGTCCTTGTCTTTGTCCAATTTCTACACTTTTTACTCTAACGGTGTTAGGGTCACACCGTTAGTCATTATGTTAATATAATTACGTTTATAGTCCACTACTTGTCCAAATAGTCATATCGGTCCTAGAATATGATAATATATCAAATTTTACCCTATATATTCTGATTTTACAGTTTCGGTCCTTCTATTTAACAATTTTACACTTTTAGTCCTTTTAGTGTCGTCGCGTTACATTTTTAGTCCAAAACGTATAAAAATTATGAGAAAAATTTCAAGAAAATTTTATTAGCTTATTTAAGTTATAGAAAACTTATTTCAACTGCTTATTTCACAAAAAGTGCATATTTGGGCTTATTGGGCCTTTAACGTGTGAAACAAAAATAAGGCCCGTTAACGTTTTGAAATCCGTACTTCGTGAGACAAGTTGGGCTTAACAAAATAACCATTTTTCTTGTTCTTATTTCATATCAAAAGGGTTTGAGAGATCAGCTTATTCTAACAAGCTAGAAACTGCTTATTGGGCTTTTAAGCTCAAATCGTTATTTTTTCAAGTTTAAGAAAACAGTTTTGTCGATTCACTTTGAGCTATTTAGAGTGTCGAGAAGTGTTTATTTTTACGTGATGTCTAAACGAAAATTGTAGCTAGCAAGGTGGTCTAACGGGTTGTACAAAAATAATGGGTGTTCGTTAAATTAGATTTTGATCTACGAGGTCGTTTTGTAGGCTTGTTGGACGTTATGTCTATATAAAAGACTTAGTAACATTTTCTAAGTGTTATATTGGATTTTAACAAGTTGATTAAAGGTCAAAATGGTTTCGTTTGGTGCATGTAACATGTGAACAAAAGTGATGTAGGTGTGATTAGTGACTCCTAGGCCTTCCACAAGGGAGGCTAGCCACTTTTCGTGTTCTAAAATAACGTATACGTATATATTTGTACATGAAATGATAGGTGAGAAAATATGAAAAACAAGGGTGCATGCTCATGTGTTAACGTATGAAATGGAGTAGTGAGGATCAAGAGAGACTTACAACACCTCTAGGGTGGTTTGAGAATCGTTGGTGAGGGAGATTGGACGTACAGAACACACTTTAACTTGGGAATTCAAATTAGCGAGACATATAATGAACTCGATAGCTAGTTTTTCTTTCACCCCTTCGAAATGCTTCTTCTTCTGGTTTACTAGGGGTGTTCGAATGATAGTAGGGAGGGCTTAAGGAGAGTCTTTGATGGAAAGAATGGGGAAGAAAGTTGAAGTGTATTTGTAGTATGGAAATTTACAAGAGGGTAAAATATTTCCTCCACAAAAACATGGAACTATGTCGCATGTCAGTGAATGAAGATTCTTGGATAGCTTCTTGGATTACCTTCACTTCTCCCAGGACTTTAGATAGAGTGTGGAAGTATAGAACATGTAGAACTTGTCCTTGTGGTGATAAATCATGTCGACATGATTTATTTTTATGTATTCGAAATGTATTTTGGTCATGGCATGGGTTTAGGTGTCGAATGTCGACTTCTAAGCATGAAACAATACTTGTGATGTTATTAGGAGTTCATAGAAACAAACGGGATCGAATATGGTTAAGAAATGAGTTTTATATATAGTCGAATGGTGTTGGTTTTGGTCGAATGATTTGGCCTCTCAAAATGTATGAATACTCGACTATGGAATGTGAAACTTGGCGAGTTGGGAGTGTGCTAGGAGACCAAATAGATGGTGTAACAACATATGTGTGTCGTGTGTAAAGATTGCGTGAACGAGGAGTGTTTTGTTGCTTGGTTAGTCGACCAAAACATAGAAAGAAAAAAAATAAAAGGAATGGGCTAACTTGTTATTGGGCCGTGTGGTTGGTTTGAGTTTTTCGTTTGGGCTGAGGAGATTAAGGGCCCATTTAAGTTAATTATGGTTAAGAAAATCTAATTAGGATTAGTTAAGTTATAATGTGATTTGGTTAATTTATTTCGTGAGTTCGGGAGTTGTCAAAATTGTTTTGCCAAATTATGTTATGTACGTTTGTAAATATCTCAAGTAAAATATAATTCACGATTTTTAGACTAGCTAGGTACGTGTGTGAGCATCGTTCCAAAGAAAATAGGCGATCACAACAAGTCATGATTATGAGTAGCATAGCCTTTATAACAAATAAGAATTTATTACTGATAAAAACGATATTATTCAACGTAATGATATATTAGACATGGTTTAGCATATACTATTCGAGGGAAAATTACGGGAGTTTACAGTACCCACACCTTATTCTGAATTCCGTCCCGGAATTCAAGTGTAAAGTGGTCACTAGGGTAAGGAATTATGAGCAGAGGGTTTGTCGAAAATTTTCATCCGAAAATTTAGGAAAAATGATTTAGTTAGATTTATCCGTACTGGACAGGACAAGGTAACGGATATGTTTAAGGGCTGCGAATAATTGAAATAGTGATCGTGAACAGGGGAAAATCTATGGCGTGCGAATAGTATTATTACGATCGGGAAGGGTAAATTCCTATGGTCGCGAATAATGTCTTATCGGTTATCCTTTAGGTTATAAATACTCCTTCTAATTTCCATCTCCTTATTAACCATTTTCTTCTCATATCACACCTCAAAATGTCGCACTTCATCACTATACTTGCGGCCAATGAGATCAATAAACGTATCGTTTCAATTCGTGCTACGGGCGCGAATACCTCATCATAGTCAACCCCTTCTTTTTGAGCATAACCCTTTACTACTAACCGAGCTTTGAATTTATTAATTGAACCATCCGGATTTCTCTTAATTTTGTACACCCACTTTAATCCAATGGGATTAACATTAACCGGAGCTTCAACTAATTCCCATGAATCATTCTTCTCGATAGACTCAACCTCTTGATTCATAGCACCCTTCCACTTGCTTGAAACTTTTGCTTCTTGGTACGTTCTTGGTTCATCATCTTCAATTAAAAGCAGATTTTGATCTTCATTAACAACTGAGGTTCTAGCAGTAGACCCCATGATGAAGTCATTAAAAAGTATATGGATAGCCACACACATAATTATTCATAATAACACATAATTATTCATAATATGAATTAAATTGTTAGCCAACGAATCGAAGAAATAATTAACAATAATTAAAACCCCGAATGGTACACGTGACAAATGGCCATAGACTCATAACCCACTGATGTTAGGACCTTCTTAACACCATTTTACCACAGAAAATAAAGCCTCATGGGCTGATTTGAAATCGGGTTAAAATTCTCATAAAAAACACGTTTTTAGGCCATTTTACGGGTACCGATCAAGTAAACAATTGATGTATGCATAACAAATGACCATAGAATCAAAAAGTCCAGATCTTAAGACCTTTTAGAGGTCGACATATTCATAATATTTAAGCCCTAGGGGCTGTTTTAAGATATGACGCGGATAAGGGAGTGGATAGCAGTCCTAGAAGCGGAGAAGGGGGCGGATTGGTGTGGTTTAGGCGGATAAGCATCTATTCTTGTTTCCTTTGTCACGCGAACTAGGCCTTCTTCGCTTGTTCTGTTTGCTGATACAGTTTGAAGGCAATCCTCTGGTTCTCATACCAAGATCTATCAAAAATCTTGAACTTAACATTGTCAAATTCAAGATTAGGGGAGGATTGTTGGGAATTCTGCTGAAGTCAAGATTCTGCTGACTGTTACTGCTGAATATGAAGATACTGCTGATGCTTGACTTGCTGCTGATGACAGACTTTGGTTACTGCGGATTAGTTGTTTCTGCGGATATAGTGTTTCCGCTGAATGTTTTTATAGTTCTTAAGTTTATTTTAGACAAAGATATAGAGAATATCTTATTTAGTTATACTATTGTGTAATAGAGAATTAGGGTTCTTGCATTATAAAAGGACCTCTAGGTTAAACGTTTGTAGTATCCGATTTAATATCATCAATAGAATATTGAAGTTCATCATTAACGATCCATAGAGGATCATTGTTCTTATAAGTTATTACAATATATATTCTGTCTTCCGCTTTAGGAATATATATTACAGGGAGAAAATGCCCCAGCTCAGAATCTTCATGTGTTATAAAAGTATTTAATGTGTTATTTTGATGTTTTGGTGCCCTAATGCATATACCACATGGTGTGTGTGTCCTTTAATGTCGTGTTGAGTTAATGGTGTGTATGTTTGGCCTAATTGGCAATCCCAAACCTAAAACCTTATTAACTTTATGCTTTTACCCTAAAACTTAACTTAATGCTTAGAAACCCAAGTTTCACTAATTAAACACTATATTGGTTATAGAACTTATAAGCATGAATCGTAACAAGAAAAATAATTTACATATTCATAGTTGTTAGAGTCAAATGCTTGTATCGAGTCATAATGGTTTTCTCTGCAGAATTTCCAAGTTTTGAGACAAAAGTTTTCCAAGAAATTTTCCAGAAATTCAACTAAAATTTTCTGTCAGACAACTCTGACGGCGTCAGGAATTTACACCTGACGGCGTCAGGTGCTTCTGGAATTTAAAAGTTGATTGCTATTAAACGGAATTTGTATGTTTGTTGAATTCTCTTTTATTAATTCCAGGAAACCTGTAGAAAAACCATTCCACAAGCGAGGATAGAAATATCCACGAGGGTCGAACCGTTGACCAAGCTTATTTTCAATCCGAATTCATTCAACCTTTATTCTCTTCCATAAATTTCAATTGCCTTTTCAAAATTAATGAACCCATTCATCCTCGCTTTATTGTCGACTTCTATAGCCAAGTTACGGTACAAACCGATGACGATGGCACTCTTCTCATCTCCTTCATGATTCAACACTGATTCATCACTCTTTCACTCGAACGCTTCGGCCAAATTCTTGGCATTCCTTTTCGGGGTCAAGCGGCCTTCACCAATGAATGGGATCTTGAATCCCTTGAACGGTGTCGACCGACTACTGGCCCATTGGAGTGACTTGTCTAACTTGGTAAATTTTTCTAGGATTACACCCAAAAAGCCTATTTATGTTAGGTGATATTAACTAACTACACTGGTTAGTTAACCCCCGTATAAATCCTTTGTTTACTCTCATTTTTAGAGTAAGATACCCCTAGAAAAACCCTCAGAGCCATTCCTTTCGTTTCTTACACCTTTGTTAAAATGTTTCGTTACACCCTTACACCTTAGCCTTACTTATAACCCAAGTATTACTCCTGTCAGAGGAGAACTCCTAACTCCTTACGGTTTGAAATTGANATCCTTTGTTTACTCTCATTTTTAGAGTAAGATACCCCTAGAAAAACCCTCAGAGCCATTCCTTTCGTTTCTTACACCTTTGTTAAAATGTTTCGTTACACCCTTACACCTTAGCCTTACTTATAACCCAAGTATTACTCCTGTCAGAGGAGAACTCCTAACTCCTTACGGTTTGAAATTGAAAAATCAAAAACAGCTACTGATTTCAGACCCGATTTACTCAGCTTTGACACTTAATCACACAAAAATCAAAAACACAACCAAAACAACTTGAAATCACTCCCCGCCAATTGGAAAACTTAACTAAGACATAAAACTAAGTTTTCATCAAAAGAAACAGAATAAAATCATTATATATCATACCCTATCACGTTCACATATTCAGGTATACATGCTGTCCAGATTTCAGAATTCATATAACCCTAATTCATTCAATCCTCTTTAATCCAATAAATTAGGTGATCAATATACTTATTATTTACAGAATTAACTCATCAAAAACACATATTAACTTATCCCAACACCTCACAAAATGGTTCGCCCTATGAACGTTCCGCGCCCGCTTGTGCGTCATCTTGAAACACGATTGTACGAAGCGCCTTAAGGCAAAGTTGTAAGTTTCTCAACGCCTCAATTAAAACTTTGTAGATTCGTGCTCACGTAAAGAAACAAATATGAAAAAGGTTTTACTTAAATCATATGGTACAAGATGAATGCATGACATCTTTGTACATATATTTTGATTACACACATAAAAAATAAATACCCTTAAATTTAAGTTATATGTCATCCAATGAAACGGAAACACCTTAAATTGTGATTTACGCCAGGGCGTAACCTGACTAGATTACAATGAAAGGGCAAGTTACGTAATATCATCACTTGCAGATCAACTGGTGTGATGGTATTATCTAAGTTTGCAGTTTCTTAAGTTGGTTAACTTAATTGAGTTGATAGTGGGATCTGATCACTCAAGGCATAAGATGGGGATAAAACATGCTTACATTGCAACTGCGGTTGGCAAATATGTAAATCCCATACTTTCTAGGAATTACAATGGAATATTGGCAATTGGATTCGAACCGTACCTTATTGAATACGATCATCACTATCAGATCAACTGGTGTGATGATTCTATGTCAATTTGGATCCTAGTGATATATGTCCGCCCCACCTAAAGCATAGAAAGGTTTAATAGGGAACATGGTAAAAACGGTATAAGATAGTAACTAGGCTAGCACTCGTTTCTCGCACTGGTTTACAACTTTAATTTTATTTGCTTTATTTGTCTTTACTTTATTTCAATCAATCAACTCAACTCAAATCATTCTTTACTTTTAATTTGTGACACTAGACTTAGATAATTGTCCGACCACATAGCTCTTGGGACGACCTCGGAGTTACCATATACTGTCCTACACACGACCGGATTCTCTGTCCGTTAATGCATAAGGGATTAGATCATTAGGTAAAACGAGAAAATATAAATATTAAAACCTGATCGGAAATCCTGCATCATAATCTACTAGCTAGAAATACTCAAGACGCTTCTCGGAACAAACTTCCATCCTCAAGTTCTAGTAAAGCTAATGATGAAGTCTTGAGCGCTATCTCATCCCTTACTAAACAAGTCGAGTTGCTTGCTAGAGAGAAATCGTCACATCAAGTCAATGCCGTGAGTCAAGGTTGTGAAACTTGCGGTGGTCCTCACCCTTACTACGATTGTCCGACCACCGGTGCCTACTCTAATGAGAACGTTTACGCTGCTAATACTCATAATGCTTATCCGACTCAAGGAGACCGAAACCTCCTCAGCTATCGTTCTAATAATTATCTTGCTCCACCCGGTTTCAACAACTCAAATCCGAATATGCTCGCTCGAAACAATCAACCTCCTCAAAATCAAAACCGAGCCTTTGCAAATCCAAATCAAGGTAACTTTAATCAAAGTCGGTTTNAAGGAGACCGAAACCTCCTCAGCTATCGTTCTAATAATTATCTTGCTCCACCCGGTTTCAACAACTCAAATCCGAATATGCTCGCTCGAAACAATCAACCTCCTCAAAATCAAAACCGAGCCTTTGCAAATCCAAATCAAGGTAACTTTAATCAAAGTCGGTTTCAAAATCAACATCAAGGAAATGCTTTTCAAGGTCAAAACAATCAAGGGAATTTTAATCAAAATCACGGGAATTTTAATTACGGGAATCAAAATCAAGGAAATTTTGGGAATTATAATCAAGGGTTTCAAAATCAAAACTTTCCAAATCAAAACCAAAATTTTCCAAATCAAGGTTTTCAAAACCCCCATGGGCAAAACTTCAATCAAAATGCTATGCCTACTCCATCACCCATGGATGAGCTTCTAAAGCAAATTTCTATTCAAACTCAAAATCAACAAGTCATTAATAAAAATAATGAGGATATTCATAGAATGCTTATTAAGAAAATGACTGATTTAGAAAAGGCTTTAAATGATCGACCCTCGGGTTCCCAACCTACCCTTCCTAGCAATACGATCGCCAACCCGAGGGGCGATGCAAAGGCAATCACTACTAGAAGCGAAACTAAGTATGATGGTCCTATAATTCCGGTTACCTCCGATCCTTCATCTTCTAAGTCTAAATCTTCTTCTCCGAAAGTAACCTTTCGTGACACCGAGGCGACAAAGGACACGGAAATTCCCTCAGGAATGACCGAAGACGTCCACCCTCCGGTTGTCCCATCATCAGAGCCTAAAAAGAAAAACTCCGCCGATAATGAAGCCGACAATGAAGCCAATAAGAATACTCCGATCAAGATCAAGCTTCCATATCCGACTCGACTCTCCGAACAAAAGCTCCGTGATAAAAACATCCATCAAGTTGAAACGTTCAATCAAATCTTTCAAGACCTTCGTTTTGAGATAAGTTTCGCGGATGCCGTTCTCTTAATGCCTAAATTTGCTTCGATGCTTAAGAGTTTGCTTAACAACAAAGAGAAATTGTTCGAGATGTCCAAAACCCCGTTAAACGAGCAGTGTTCCGCGGTTCTCCTTAAAAAGTTACCCGAAAAACTCGGAGATCCAGGAAAATTCCTTATACCGTGCAATTTCCCGGGGATGGTTGAGTGTTATGCCCTAGCCGACTTAGGTGCTAGCATCAACCTTATGCCTAAATCGATATGGAAAAAGCTTTCTCTTCCCGAACTCACCCCAACTCAAATGACCCTCGAGCGGATTTGCCCTTTACCCAAAAAAAAAAAAAAAAAAAAAAAAAAAAAAAAAAAAAAAAAAAAAAAAAAAAAAAAAAAAAAAAAAAAAAAAAAAAAAAACAAACAATGTAGGAGAGATCAAGGGTTCAAACCTCACTAGGTGTGTTCATTTGGGGGTGGCCAGGGAAGGGCCGGAAACGGTTCCCGGATTAACCCGGTGAGGCTGCATACATCTGGGTCAAAAAGGCTCGCCCTCCCCGGGTAACCTGGACAGGGAAAACCATCCCGTTAATGTAGGAGGTTTAATGCATTAATATACAGTTCTGATACTCGCAAAGATTGTATATCCCTTACTCGCAAAACAGAAGAGTTTGTCTTACTCGCAAAAGTTTTCCTTACTCGCAAGATTGAACTTTGACACTCACAAGACTTAAAAGATGATACTCGCTAAATGAACTTCCTTACTCGCAAATCAGAGAGAAGTGGAGCAGAGTTTCGTGATGATACACGCAAGATGAAATCCTTACTCGCAAACGATAAGGAGCAACAATGGCTTACTCGCCAGAATTGAAATGATACTCGCAAGACCAAAACTGATACTCATGAAGATAACTACCAAGGATCAAGTCATATGCAACAACAGTCATGGAAACATGACATGACATCATGTGCAACAACAATGATAAACCATGAATAAGCAGCAAAGGGACCAAAAACCCTCTCCAACCTGTTGTATACCAATGATGACCCAACCAAAACAACCAAGCCACAAAGGATCAATTACCACGCGTATAGGGTATAACAACACCCTAACTAGCATCACAAACAATCCAAAAATCAGCAACATTCGTCACAAGACATACCAGGTCTTAAACATGATCGCAATCAATCAAGACCCATAGATAAACAAACAATACCATGTCTAAATAACGATAGTAAGAGTCCTGACCAAGACCCTTCCACTAGACATCCATCACTATTCGATCAAACAGCAGATTCTCATGAAAATAACAAGAGGGCCTGATCGAAATCACATAAAATCAAAGTAGATCGAAAAACAAAAAAATGAGGGTTTAAAATGAAACCCTTGTATGCATATACCCATGTTAGGGATGTGCATAAATAGAGCATAGGCTATGCAGCAGTAACAGAAGCCTAAACAGCTCGTCATGAGCATCATCAAAAGCCAAACACATAGCTATTAATATACCTTACTGAATCGACATAGGGTTTCAACATGAATAGCAAGTTGGTGAATACAACCGCAAATCACCATTACCATACACAGACGATATTGATAAACCCTAACATTCAATTGCAGAGCAATACCACCTCTATGTAATCAACATAATGAAAACAACAGCAGTAATTACGTATAACTAGCAACCAAGGATATAAGAACCCTTATAAATAGAAAATTAAGGTTATAAAAACCCTAATCCTCATCAACAAACAATCAAATCTCTCTCTCAACCCATGTCCATGAACAAACATCACAAGCCAATAGCAAATACACGATCAAAATATCGACTTCCATGAATACAAGATCTGATAATTAACGCACAGCAACCACCATCAATGGACCAATCAACATCATAATATACGAAACCCTAAAAGGATATCGTTGCAATAAAACCCTAACAATCAATCAGATCCTTTTAAAACCCATGTATTCTTGAAGCTTCTTCCCCTCAAACAATGAAACTTTGACAAAACAAAGCTTTCAAGAACCTTTAATGTTGACACAAACCGAGCAGCATAACTAAAAATTCAGCAGCAGCGTATAGCAGTAGAGTTAATACCCGACAGCAGTAGAGTGTATATGCAGCAACAGAGTGATTAGAACTAGCAGCAGTGTTGAGCAGTAGTTTACAAAAACTAGCAGCAGAGTTAATATGTAACAGCAGTAGGCTTATAAAGCTAGCAGTAGGATTCTTTGATAGACCTAATTGTGGACCTAAAGACACGTGACATCATCCTGATGGCTGCAGACAGGGACCCACTTATTTTACAATCCATCAGGATCATGCCACACGTCTTTAAGTCCATTTTTAGGTCTTCTTTCTCCTCAGATGGATGACAGTGGCAAACCAACTGCAAAAAATGATGTTATCCATGGTTTCACCAAAACCAAATAAACCAAGAGAACTTCTCTTCAAAACCTACCACATCCTCAATCAAAACCCAAAACCCAAAAACCCAAAATACATCTTTTCATCCAAACAACCCTATGTTTGTGATTGAAAAATGTTTCTAACTAAGGAAAGTGATGGTTTCCTTTTAAAGATCTTTCTTTATTAGTCTCGACACCACAGACAACCCAAGAGTGAAGTTGGGAGATGGATATTATGCTCGAGCAAAAGGAAGAGGTACTATAGCTATCAACACAAAGAAAGGTACCAAATACATTTCTAGAGTCTTATATGTGCCTGAACTTGATCAAAATATGTTAAGTGTGCCACAAATGATAAAGAATGGCTATGGTGTAATTTTAAGAAAGACTCGCGATGCGTTATCACTAATTCTAGTGATTCTGAGATAGCTAGCTGTTAGCATTGCTTTTTTATAAAGATAACGTCACACATGTAAATTGGACTAGATATGTAGCATGTTGTGTCTTTAGGGACTACTTATCTAGATTAGGCAAACATGTAATGAGATGAGCCTGTAAATACCCCTCATGACTCTCCATGAGGGGTGTGGCTAGAGACTTGGTTTTAAAGTCTGCTAAAGGGATGGGTTTAAAGTCCAATTTGGTCATTGAATGCTAGGACACCCAACTCCCTCCTGAGGAAACTTGGGAGCTGAGTTCAATGTGGAAAGCCGAACATTCTGTGTACTGGAGCACATGTTTTACAAACATCCCAAGGTTGTGCTCAGAACCTGCTGAAAAGGAGGATGAAGTCTTTACTTCTTAATGGTTAATTTCTTTGAAAAAGTGCTAAGCAGGAGCATGAATAAAGAGGAACCACCTATGTGAATGTTGAAGTTTTGCCGCTTCAGGGAGCTTTGGACTTTTGGCTCTTACAACATTTATGAATTGGATATGGACACATGGCTTGTATAGTGTCAGGATAGCTTTAGAGTATTTGAAAGCTTGTGTGTATATTATTTTCAGGTATTCAAATAGGTTGAAGGGTTCAATTCTTAGAACACCCCGATTCTCGAGTATTTGGAATGGGTAATATACTAAGATGGAAATTCAATCTTCAAGACATTTTCATTTACGCATTAGTTTTGTTTTGGTTGTTTTCTCATGTATCGGAATTGCACTAAATTGGGGAGGATTGTTATTAATTTAGTGTAATTGAGGGATATAGTCATGATACTTGGAAATGGGTTCGGAGGTACGGAGTGTACACCCATCTAGTGAATGACATCCCGGACCCAAAATGTTTTAATTATAAATGTAACATTTAATATGCTATATTAAATATCTTACACGTTCCTTTTGATTTCTGCGGCGTAACTAATTCTCTCAACTACGCCGTAGCATTGATTTCTACTACAAAGACCAAGTCATCTCGAATCAAGACTTACGGCGTAAATCACAACATAGGTTACGCCGTAACTAATCCAAGTCTTAAGAAATCCTCACTTAAGAAGATTACGCCGTAACACCAGATGAAGAATACGGCGTAACCAAGTTTACGAGAGTAGTCCCATTTCTACATTCTAAATACGGCGTAACCATGATATTGGGAATACGGCGTAACAAGGACTACGAAGAAATAGCTCAGATCCGACATTGTCTCTACGCCGTAACCTATTACGTGGGCACCAAGGAGAAGAGATACGGCGTAACCTAATTACTTGTTACACCGTAACCAATGAAATGGGCAAGTATTTCTCAATGATTGAACGGAAATCCCGCCAGGGTCAACATCAAACAGTCCTGGTAGGTCACTTCGGTAACTCCTTGTGGGATACGCTTAGTGTACGGTCTACAGTCGCGGGGTGATCTCAAGCGGCTCACCTAATCATGGGGGTACTTCGGTATTTCTGAGTAAGCCCTCTCGGGGGTATCTGATTAGGAACGGCCTTGGTAAGGATTAGAGCTAGTCTTCACACTATGCTGTTGACGAATTCTAACTCCAAACCTGTAAGTGCCGGGTTCTGCATGCCTCGTCTAACTATAAGGAACACTTGAAGTTAATTTTTGGGCATGCGTGAGACCTATATCAAAAATGAATGACAAGGCAAAATTTCCATGTATGCGTGAGACCTAGTGGAAAATTTGCAGTTTCTAAGTTAGACGACTTAAGTAAGTTTGTATGCGTGAGACCTAGAGCTTACAGCACAAGATGGGACGAAACATGCTTACATTGCAAGATTGATGAATCAACTTGAAGTAAGTCTCATAAATTTTCTAGGAATTGGAAAATTGTTTGCCAATTATTGTACGACAGATTACCATCTTTTGTAATTTTTACTATATGGCAGATCAACTGACGTAGTGAAATTATGAAAAGTTGGTGGGATTTGATGTTGATACTGGTAGGGTATGAGAGTGAAAAGTTAATTGTGATAAAGATTGATTGTGAGATGGTAGAAAGATAATATAACAAAAGTCTTGAAACCGACACAAAAGATCTTTATAAAATCCCCATTTTACCATTCCAAACTTAAAATTTTCAATTACACTTCCCTCACCAATTCTCCCAAAAATGCCGCATATAGTAACCATGATTGCGATTGTGTATGTGTTTATTGCTACGATTTACTTGGCATATGCTCCGAAAGAAGATTGTGCATTACTAGCCGGGATTTTAATGTTTCTCGTGCCACTTGTGATCCTAGCGATTGCTATTGACAAGTTTTGGAAGTAATGGGTAGTGTTGTAGTAGGAATGTTGGAATAAACGTTTGTTGTGGTTTTATGTAATCGAAATGGTTATGAAATAAAGTTTGTTTTGTTTTTGTAAAATCTTGTTTTTACGTTTACATATTTGGTTGCGCTCATGTATCCGTGTTGCTTGTAGTTTCAAAATTATCAGATTTTTGTTTGTCGAGGACCAGGAAAATAGCGAGGTTGTTTTGGGGTTTGCATGAAGCAAGTGAACATAGCTTTTGGTTTGGCCAAAGCAAATGAAAATTGAACCGTGTTTCGATGAAAATTTTGATCACTAAATGATCGAATAAATGTAAAAGATATGTTACTCATGATTCCTTGGTAAGTGTTAAATTGAGATGTGAAAAATATTCATACGTTGTTAGTGACAGTGAGAAATGCAAATCTAAATAAGATAACTAGAACTATAATAACACTAAATAAGCAACTATTAAGCAGTGAATTATATGAGAGCTAGAATTAAGCTACCTGCAACCTCTGACTTAAAGAGAGGTGTTCCACAGTTTCCTGTCTTTGTGACAGGCCAAGACTTCCTCAGCTCCTTCTTGACTTATCACTTCACAACTTGGAATAAGCAATAGCTTACTGTCTTCTTCTGTTTTTTTTTTTTTTTTAAAGGGAAGCACTTTAATAACTAAATTAAGCTAATGGTTGGAAAGCAATAAGCAGTAAAGAGGAATTAAGAATAAGCAGTTAAAGAAATGAGCAGCGTAATTTTGCAGTAAAAGAAAAGGGAAAGCTTGTAAAGAAAACTAACTTTTATTAAAAACTAAATGATTGAGTACAAAGAGTGGATTACAAAAAGAGCTTTTTTAACACCTACAGTTAGCTTAAATCCTACACACCCTGGTTACATGAGAATGACCCCTATTTATAGCTTTCAAGAGTCGGTTACAAGCCCCATGAAGCTCCCAGAAGCTCTTATTTCGTCTCTTAGATCATATCCCAGATACTTCCAATGAATCTCGACCCTTGATTTGATGGGATAGATACCTCAATCTTGCGTGTGGAGGGCTATTGGTCCACGTAATCCCTCCTAGATCCTTCTGACGCGTTCCTGACATTCTTCTGACCTTCTAGAATCCCAATCATTGGGTAATTATTGGTTAATTTGGGTGAATTTGACTGTGGGGTGAATTAGGGTTAACCTTTATTTTTTTGTGATTTTCTTGATTTTTTACATTTTTTAGTAAACTGAATTAAAGGGTCCACTAGATGTTCTAATAAGCTTCAAAGAGCTTATAGGGAGCTCAAATGATCTTATTTGTCCAGTAAACAACAACAACAAACAGATTTGGTTTCGTTGAAGATTACTATCTCAGACTCATCCAAGTATGATTTGTATACTTAGTTTATTAGATTTATGGAGACAGTTGGTGTGTTGGTCAGACCAATTTGCACTACTTAAAATTTCGTAATGTCCTTGGCGTGTTCTGATCGCAGTGGTTGGGAATATCTCTTTCCCGAATTCTTTAGTTTGGTGGTATTCTAGCCGTAGGTAAATCTTCGAGTATACGCTCAATTCGTATAATTGTTCAAATAGGTCTTTGATTCCGGGTAGTGGGTATCGATTCTTTACCGCTAGTTTATTCAATTCTCGGTATTCAATGTATATTCAGAAGGTTTCATTCTTCTCCTCAACGAATGGATTTGAAGTTCCTCAAGATGATGAGTTTAGTTTGAATAAAACTTTTACCAAACAATTCTCTCAATCGATCCGATAATGTTTTCTATTCAGATGGTGTTAACTTATAAAGTGTTTAGTCATTGGTGCTGCTCCAGGCACTTAGTTTACCTTGAGATTCTATTTGGCGGGTTGGCGGAAGACTTGGGAAGTTATTCGGGAATTCCTTCCGGAAGATCTCTAATGATAGGAATATCTTCAAGTCGCTTTTCTGTCGACTTATCCTTTATGACAAAAATCATGAATGCTTGACATTCTTCGTTCACGTGTTCTCAACGTTCTAAGATATGAGATGGTTTCTTAACGAGGTTTACCGTTGTCTCCTTGGACAATAAGGGTTTCAATCTCAGGTGGGATGTGAGTAGCTTTCTTATCGTGATGAATGACGTGTGGATAGCCAATCAACACTAACGATGGCGTTAAAATTTTCAAGTTGAACGGACATAAAGTCAAAGAGAAAAGGTTTTTTCTAGTAGAGTTTAAGGTACAACCTTTCATAACGGTTTCGGTGCCGATAAGATTCTCGTTAGTTGTTTCGATGGTGTTTAGGAATTTCACAAGGACGGAGTTACGTTAGGATTAGCTCGAGAAATGATGAAATCAAGGATAGGTTAAAGTCATGACATTAGTCAAATGAAGAATTTAAGTCGAGATGTATCTAACATCGTTACGATATATGGGGATATGAATGTTTTGACCAGTGTGAATCAATATATCATGAAATACTGTCACGACGGATATAAAGATAGGATTCTATTCATGGATATTACAACATTTATTAATACTTGTTTGATTGTTTACAAAACATCAATAATAGGATCCTTATTAACAAGACATTGATATGCTAGTTTGACGAGTTTTTGATTTGGATTCTATCCACGTTACGCTCTAATCCTTGGAAAACACTGACTATGTCAATTATTTCCATATCTTTGGATTTTTCTCTGGCTTGAGCCTTCTCGAGCGTAGTGTTGAGGGTACGGATAGTGGCATTGGTTGTTGCTATCTCCTGAGCCTGATGTTCTATTTTGTCGTGAGTTATCTTGGAAATTTCTCTCTGGTCTTGTGTCTTGCGAATTTGAACATCAAGTTTGTGACCAAACTTAGTAATGGTATTCACAACCTTATTTCAATCCGTACGCAACTGCTCGTTTATATTCTCCAACGTTAGTTGATCGTTCACAAGTTTATCGCCCTATCTTGTCAGGAGTTTCACGTTTTCATTTGGAAGGTTGTTGGTAATAGCGTCGAGTCTATCCTCATGTCGGATAAGTCTAGCNAATCTACATGGTGATGACGTGTGTGATGCACTATATGTTCGTATCTGCTTTTGGTAAACCCTCGGCAAGCTTTCTAACGTTATTTGATTTTGTTTTACTCACCCTTCCATCCCTGTGAAGTCGAGTGGTGTTTAACCACGAGTATAAGAGTAATTCTATTCACTATGATTGATTAAGGTCTTCCAAGTTGACATGTTTCTCCTTGGAGAGTCAACTACGACCTGATCCTGATATGGGTTTGATTGTTTAAGCATTCGAGATGCTGGCAATTGTTCTGCTATACCTCACCTTTGGTATTTGGAATTATTTTGAAAATCCTTTACGATTATTCCCGATCATTAAACTTTTGTTATCATTTTTGCTATGGAGACTCGTACACTACTTTGGCGGTCATGAAATTCTTTTGCACCCATTTTGTCCACCAAGAGAATGCCCTTGTAGTTTCTGAGTACCCAATGAAGATACCAATATCACCTTTAGCTTTTAACTTACCAAGATCTTCTCTGTCATTCATCGGATAGCAAAAAGTGCCAAACACGTGAAGACAAGAGATATCTGGTTTTCGACCGTTCACAAGGTCATAAGGTGTTTTGTTGAATCTAGGATGGATTAAGGATCGGTTTTGAGGTCAATCGAGTTTTACATGTACTGGTACTCATCGAGGGAACTGTATCCACGATTAAACGATCAGGATGTCCTTAACAATATTAAATTTGATTCGTTTCTTATAGACATTAACTTGCAGATTAGGTTTTTGAGTACTGCTTATTTTGGTGGGTTTTGTGAACCAAGCAAAGACTTGAACAAAGTTTGTACAATGCATGCCAATTGCTGTGTTGGCCTGGGAAACAAAGTTCATGATCTTAGAATCATGCTTCAGGACTGGAAAAACTATATGACTCTTCTTCCCAGCTTAAAGAACTCACAAAGGCCCACTTGGAGTCGTTTTAACAACTGCGCGTAAGATCCATTCAACTATGTATAGTTATTGAGGGGGCAATACAAACAAAAGAGAGACAACCATACAGATCAGCAGCATTGTCTGTTTGCTTGTTTTCTCTCACAGGTGGAACCTACCAGTGTAGCTGAGGCCTTGACTATTCCCAGTTGGGTTGAAGCTATGCAAGAAGAGATGCAACAGTTCAAGAATCAAGATGTTTGGATTCTTGTGGATCTACCAGCAGGAAAGTATGTTATTGGTACTAAGTGGATCCTCAAGAACAAAAGAGATGCAAGAGGAATTGTGGTCAAGAACAAAGCAAGGTTGGTAGCTCAAGGTTACAGACAAGAAGAAGGGATTGATTATGATGAGGTATTTGCACCAGTGGCAAGAGTTGAAGCAATTCGAATCTTTTTGGCCTATGCTTCCTACATGGGGTTCATGGTGTATCAGATGGATGTGAAGAGTGCTTTCCTCTATGGTACTATTGAGGAGGAAGTGTATGTGTCTCAACCCAAAGGATTTGAAGATCCTGATAATCCCAACAAGGTGTATAAGGTGGTAAAAGCTCTCTATGGACNAGTGGATCCTCAAGAACAAAAGAGATGCAAGAGGAATTGTGGTCAAGAACAAAGCAAGGTTGGTAGCTCAAGGTTACAGACAAGAAGAAGGGATTGATTATGATGAGGTATTTGCACCAGTGGCAAGAGTTGAAGCAATTCGAATCTTTTTGGCCTATGCTTCCTACATGGGGTTCATGGTGTATCAGATGGATGTGAAGAGTGCTTTCCTCTATGGTACTATTGAGGAGGAAGTGTATGTGTCTCAACCCAAAGGATTTGAAGATCCTGATAATCCCAACAAGGTGTATAAGGTGGTAAAAGCTCTCTATGGACTACATCAGGCACCTAGAGCCTGGTATGCTAGGTTGTCTTCATTCCTGCTGAAGCATGGATACAGAAGAGGGGCTATTGACAAAACTCTCTTCCTGAAGCGAAACTCAAGAGATATCATCCTTGTGCAAGTGTACGTGGATGACATCATATTTGGGTCAACTAATAAAGCTTGGTGCAAAGAATTTGAAGACTTAATGAAGGGTGAATTTCAGATGAGTGCCATGGGTGAACTCACTTTCTTCTTGGGCTTACGGGCCACATAAATCCATATGGAGAAGGTGAAGAACATGCTTAGAACTTGATTCTGGAATTGAGTGAAAGTGTGCTCGCTTGCTCTTTCCTTGTTCACACGCCGGACATAGATGATCTTTTGTATAGCGGAATCGAGGAAGACCTTCAACAAGCTTGTTGCGAGCGAGATCCGTCATAGTTTTGAAGTTTAAGTGAGACATTCGCTTGTGCCAAAGCCATGATTTTGTTGAAGTTGCTTTATATAGGAGGCAGATCGGCGAGGTAGCAATCATATCTGATAACGAGATGGTGTAAAGATTTTTGGCACGTTTACCGGACATGAGATTGTTCCCTTGAAGATCTCTAATAAAGCATGTTTTCTCTCGAAACGCCACTTCTAAATCCCCATCGCAGAATTGTCCTACTGAGAAAAGATTATGACCAAGTCCTTCAACATAATATACCCGGCTAATTTCGATGTTCCCAGCGACATAATCTCCATAGCCCATGATAGCAGCAAAATGATCATTCCCGAACCTGACAGTACCGATGAACTTTGAAACAAAGTTTTTCAACATTTTAAGATTGCCTGTCATGTGTCGGGAGCAGCCGCTATCAACAATCCATAGAACAAGTTGCACCACCTGCATCACACGAAGAAGACAAAGGTGGAGCAATGGTCACATTGGGACCCGAGGAAGAACTGGGTTCCAATGGGTTAGAAACACATGTGGTAACAATTTTAGGCACCCATTTAAAATTTGGTTTCCATTGTAGCCATTGTTGCCATATCCAACTAGTTTTAGCAACAAGTATAAGCGGAGGGCATCATCGGAGATTCCGTTTTGCTTCATACTTTGTGTGACAGTGAGAAATTTATCGAGGTGCTTGTTAGGATCATCTTCCGAAAGTCCGTGAAATTGGCATGAGTTTTGGACTTGCTGGATCATGTGGTGTTTAAGCCCGAAATCAGCGGCATCGATGTTAATTGGGGCAATCGGGCCTCCACGGCCAAACATAGTCGGTCGGCACAACTCCTCCATCGTTCGGAGATCGGGAGTGGCATTAACATTAAGGTTTTCACCCATCACATTTTGGTTATCCGGTTGAGGGATATTAGGTTGAGGAACACCTCCTGGAGGGTGTTGTGCAGTATTATTATTCATTTCTTCTCCTAAGGGGAAAGGTGTGTGTGTGTGTGTGTGTGTGTGTGTTGTGATGTATGATTCTTTCGGGATTCAAAAGTGGTGAAAGCAAGTCGTTAGACGAAGAGCGAGTATTCATGCAACGAAAACAAAACACAAGAAAAAGAAAATGAAAATTAACTTTGAGGTTAAAATTATTTTTTGGGTTTTTTTTTAAGTATTTTAAGTTTCTTAAAAATGAAAACACAAAAACGAGTTATTAATCTTCTAATTATCTTTGGTAATCACTAAATTAAACGTTTCTCTTTTCTCTTGAGCTTACGCGCGGCGAGGCAGGAGAACGAGGTGTACGGGGTACTCAATTGTACAGTGTACTTAAAAACCTGCTCTCTTCAGTCTGCAATTTAATGTCAAGACTCTTCCGTATTCCTCGTTTATTCGGTTGTAAAACTCAAAATAATCGGAAAAACGAGTAACCTCGCGATTTGTTATGTTCGTTATTTGGGCACGGTTAACAACACTCCCGCAGAAGTGAGGATCCTTTTTAGAGTTTATTATGCTAAAACACTTTCTACAAGTGTTCGATAACTACTACTTATTAATATACGAAAATAATAACTTCCGGAGAAGGATCTTCAAATCAAAAATCAACGAGACGAAAACGACGGACACGTTTAGCCCTCCCCGGCAGCGGCGCCAAAATTTTGATACGTGCTATAATATATAGACGTTATCGTTACCGAAGTAAGCACCGATAAGTACGTTCCTCGGGTCGTTTCTCCCAACGAAGGCTAAGACTCGGTTCGTTGGTTCGCGTTCGTGATTCGTGAAGTGAATAAAACGTGCAGGCTAAGGAAACCCTAAGTTTCTACAATTAAAAGCACGAAAAGAAAAACAAATAAACACGTAAAGCACGGAAAAGCACGTAAAACACGGAAATAAAACCTAAACGCGAAACGGGATCGAATCCTAAATTCCCGAGCTAATCTCGGGAAAACTAAGTCAACTAGGGAAACTTAAATCCTAAAAAAAATTCTAAAATACCTAGGGGGTGAAAACGTAAATTAAACTTACTTTTTATTTTAAAAACTTTTTATTTTACTTTTTATTATTTATTTTACTTAAAATTACTTTTAATAAAACGTAAACTAAATTTAAAGTTAACTAAGAAAATTATAAAACTAAATTTGAAAATTTAAAAATAACCCAAAAGTAAATTTAAAAATAGAAAATATTTTTTTGATTTTTTTTTATATATTTATTTTAATTAAAACTAATTATTAAATTTTAACTAATTATTAAAAAATACTAAAAATAGAAAAATAATTTGAAAAAGGAAAATTTATTTTTCTAAAATTACTAAACTAATAAAAAGTATTTTTAAAACAGTAAAACTATTTTTTAGGATTTTTATTTATTAATTATTAATTAAAAACTATTAAAATGTATTAAAAACTAAATTTAATTAAAATAAATAGCTAGAAGGCTTAGAAAATTATGATTTTTTCACAGAAAATTCTAAAATAAGTCTAGGAACTTAGGAAAATTTAGAAAAGCAGTTTTGGAGGTCTCAATAAGCAGTTTGGTTAAAACAAGCAGTTTCTCAATAAGCCAAAATAAGCAATTTAGCACCAAACTTGATCAAATTCTCACAGACCCTAGTGACTACCTAATGAAGCTTAAAGGGGCACAATTAGCACAGAAAAAGCACAATCAAAGAGCAAATAAGCAGTAGACAGATAAAACAGAAATGTAGTTTAAAGTACCTATTCTAGCCTAGAAAATAAGCACTAAATAAGCCCTAATGTGCAAATAAAAGCAAAACAGATCTATACTACCTAGGAGACTACCCAAAAACACTAAAAGCCCTAATTCTAATGCACCAATTGAACCCTAATTTAGCTAATGAAGTTTGGTAAAAATCTGTTTAATCTGAACTTTCAGAAATGGGACAAAGTTTGAGAGCAGATTTAGCCTATCAAAAGTGTTTGGAAGTGAGAAATTATGGTCAAAACTTAATGCCTACTAGGTTAACTAGTTCTAAATGCAGAATGGTGACCTAATATTACCTCTAACCCCAAGATTTAAAGCCCTAAATGTACCCAGTCGCAGCTGTTCTGTGTCTAGGCTATGTGCAGTTTTTGACTTTTTATATGCAACCAAGGGTTGATCAAAGTGGATTTAAGCACCTAAATTCTACTTAATGATGAGTAGTGATTGTGATTATGCCCTAAAATCCTATACCTAACTACTATATCTAAGAATTGACACCTAGATTCCTCAACGGTGAGCAACCTTATAAGCAGATTTTAGAATTTTTGTGAATGTTGACTTTTTATGTTAAGGACTGTAATATTATGGTTGAAATGATCCTATTATGATCTAAGAAGTGTGACTATGCAGAGTTCTAAACCTAAATGCAACCTAAAATACCTCAAACTAGCTTAAACCAAACACCCTAGTTAAGACTGAATGCAACTAGTATCCTAGGCTAATTACTGCTAACCTCAACAAAGCTTATAAGGACTTAATTTCTAGTTTATGTAGACCTAGTAAAGTGCTAAAATGCAGGTTATCAGTCCTAAGTACTCTAAATGCAATGTGTGCAAATGTGAAGCAGTCAAGAAGGCTTAAAGACAAATAGGCAGATACAACAAGCACAAGGTACAAACTATTGATTACTATTATTAAATAAGCTAAACAGTACTAGAATAAGCTAATTCCTACCTGCTAATAAGCTAAAAAAAAAGAACAAAAAGAGACTTACTTGATCCTCTAAGCTGCAAATGAAAATGGACAAGGAAATGAAAGGAGATAAGTCAGAGTGGCTATGGACTAGCTATTATGAGCTTATCACAGTGGCAATGGACTTAGAGAAGCTTATACCACTTCAACTTATTCTTTTTTTTTTTTTTTTTTTTTTTTTTTTTGATTTGATAATAGAGCTAGCTATGTCGAATCTTGCCAATACGAATCTTACAAAACTTGGATTTTTGGCTTTGGACATAAGTGGACAAAACTATTTGTCTTGGGTTTTGGATGCCGAGATGAACCTTGCTGCTAATGGTCTTGGTGATACAATCCAAGCGGGCAAGACAACAACTGTTGAACAAAAGGCTAAGGCAATGATATTCTTGCGCCATCACCTCCATGAAAATTTAAAATATGAATATCTCACTGTTAAGGACCCACTTGTCCTTTGGAATCATTTGAAAGATAGATTTGAACATCAAAAAACTGTGATTTTACCGAGAGCCCGCTATGATTGGGTTCATTTAAGGTTCCAGGATTTTAAAACAGTGAGTGAATATAATTCTGCTATGTTTAAAATTACCTCCCAATTAACTTTGTGTGGAGAAAAGATCACTGATGCAGAAATGCTTGAAAAAACATTCTCAACCTTTCATGCCTCTAATTTACTATTGCAACAACAGTACCGCGAAAGAGGCTTTAAAAGGTATTGTGATTTGATCTCATGTTTACTTGTCACGGAACAAAACAATGAATTATTGATGAAAAACCATGAGTCACGTCCAACTGGATCTGCTCCACTTTTGGAAGCAAATATGGTAAATGGAGGTCGCGGTCGTGGATCTGACCGTGGACGGGGACGTGGCCATGGACGAGGCCGTGGTCGTGGACGTGGCCAAGGTCGTGGTTTTGGTCGAGGTAATTATCATGGTTTTCAGTTTGGAAATACAAGTGGTAACAAAAAGTGGCAAGATAAAGGTAAGATGCTAAAAAATGATGGAGGTGAAAAAACAAAAGGTGCTATAGAAAGTGTATGTTATCGATGTGGCGGTACTAATCATTGGGCCCGTGCATGTCGTACACCGAAACATTTGGTGGAACTCTACCAACGATCCCAAAAGAATAAAGGAAAAGGGGTCGAAGTTAACTTTGCATATGATGAAGGGAAAATGGATAGCCTTGATATCGATAGCCTCGGTATTGACAACCTTGATGTTCCAAAAGACCCAAATGATAACACTCATTTGGATGTCAGTGATTTTCTCGTAAATGAGTGATTCATAAGCCAATAATAAGAGTGTCAATAAAGCCAAGAATAAAACGTGTTCACGTTGATGATGATCTTGTTTTGTTTTGTTTATTTTATTTTCAAGTTTACCTATGTTGTCCTACGAGACATACTTTATCTATGATTATTCACTTGGCTTAATAAAAAATGTTATTTCCTTTTAATTATTCTGTTAAACATTTTACTTATAATATGTGTTTTATTTTGAAGAATATATGGATCGTGTAGCACAACTTATTATTGATGATGAAGACATATGTCTAGTGGATAGTGCAACCACACACACGATACTCAAAAAGGAGAAATATTTCTCACACTTAAACATACAAGAATCAAATGTGAGTACTATCTCGGGTAGTGCAAAGCTAATAAAAGGTTATGGAAAAGCAAATATATTATTACCCGAAGGTACAATGTTTAAAATTGACAATGCACTATTTTCCCCCAAGTCTCAAAGGAATTTATTAAGTTTTAAAGATATTCGTCGGAATGGATATCATATTGAGACTACAAATGAAGGACATGATGAGTACCTTCATATTACGAATGTGTTTTTGGGTAAAAAGAAAGTGTTAGAAAAATTACCCGCATTTTCATCTGGGTTGTATTACACTAAGATTAATATTGTTGAAACAAATGTGGTCATAAATAAAAAACTTATTGACCGAGAAAAATTTATCGTTTGGCATGATCGGCTAGGCCATCCCGGATCATTAATGATGCGAAAGATAATAGAAAATTCAAAAGGACACCCATTAAAGGACCATAAAGTTCTTGAAACTAAAGATATTACATGTGTTGCCTGCTCAAAAAAGGAAAATTAATCACACGCCCATCACCAGCTAAGGTAGGGAATGAATCCCTTAATTTTCTGGAAAGAATCCAAGGGGATATATGTGGGCCCATATATTAACTTATGTACTACAAGTCGCAGCCGGGGCTCTGATACCATAATTGTAACACCCCAACCCGACACGGGTCGAAATGCCACATTATGGTGTCACTTAGAACATACAACGCAAGCGGAAGACTTATAAACATAAAGTTACAAAGGATATTCTAAATACAAAGGAATACTAATGCTATAAAAGAAAGGAAAGTACAACAAAGTCTAAAACTAATCCAAGTCCAAAAATAGTCCAAATGAAATGGGCCTCTAGTCCATGGGGTAGTCCACTATAGCTCATGTGCTCTCTCTCTCCACCGAAACCCAGCTTCCAACCTAAAACCTGCCGCAGGAAAAGAAATGCGGCTGAGCTTAAAAAGCCCAGTGAACAGATATATAGCAAAACAAACTGATAATCAAAACGTATAAAAGTATAAGAAGAGAAAACATAAGCTCCTGCTGAAATGAAATGTCATCTGTCAAATGCATAAGAGGTCAACGAATAACTGAACCAATATGATAAGTCAACTGAATGAAGCACATAAAGAGTCTAATAGTAATAATCAAACGAAATGAAGCATCATAGATATATCAGGCATAAACAAATCATAATAGAATTAAGAGTACGTATCAACAAAGGCTTGTCCACCAGAGACACTCGAATGAACATAAGAAATAAAGGAAAGCCACGAGCAACCCATGTTCATATCAGAGGCTCTTCATTTGATTCTGAACTCCAGGATCATTGAACTAAATCTAAAAATCAATCGGGTTTCCTGTAAGTGAGTCACAACTTTGATAAAACAATCTCTCGCATTAATTCTTTAGGGGCTGCAACACAGAAGACATATGCGATGATGTTTAAAGGTATCGGATGAATTAGAGTATTTGTATAGGTGGAATTTTTTCGCCAACTTTCACCAAATACCTGTTTTAGCCTGAGAATTACAAAAGTAAACATTAAGGCACCAATTCTCATACATAATAATATAAAACAGGTCAATAAGATAGGATAAATGATGATAAAAATATGTACTTATTTGAGTTCATCAAATATCCCCCCACTTGAACTTTACTTGTCCCCAAGTAAACCTTTGAATTTAATCTTATGAAAATAGGTCCCGAAGGATTTTTATCATTTAAGCACGTATTCGTCTATTGTCATTATCACACAACTAAACACTTAACGAAGTAGAAAACAAAATAATATTTCAATGTAAAACCAATTCTAAATCGTTAGTTGCTCAGTCGTGACGAATATTCTATCATAAGCTTGGCAAGGATACACATCTCCACCACTAAAGCTAAGGAGTAACAAGTCTAAAGCGGTAAAAAGGGTTTTTGGTTTAAGGGTTGAACCTAGCTTCGCTCAAATACCTCCTGCACAAATTTGGTAGATCGCTAGCGCGAGTACTTCGACGCTTATCCTAGCGGATGGTCACTAATGTTTTCCTTGGATCGCTAGCGCGTTACTTGCGTAACGGATGGTCACCAATTCCTAAATTAGATCGCTTACAACGCTATTCAATTAATCTAATACTCGGATGGTCACTACCTCCTCCATACATTTGATATTCTCACTTGGCCATCATTATATCCGGATGCTCGAAAGCTAACAACGAACATAACAATACAGTTGGGTAGGGATAGTATTTGGGATATAAATTGGTGTAAAAAGAAAAATGAACAAACGGATAGATTAAAATCCTAGTGTGGTTAATCACTTTCCCAACCATCCCATGAATAAGACAATAAAATCTTAATCAAAGAATAATTCCTTAGTTGGCGTTCCCACAACGTCCAACTCCCATTCAATCCATAGATATAGTATAATGACAATAAACATAAATAACTTTACTTAACTTTACAACGTTGGATTTAACAATGTTTCCAACTCTTTTTTTTTTTTTTTTTTTTTTTNAGTGAAAGTAGTAAACACACGAAAAACAAGACTCAAAATTATACCATATCTACTTTCACTCCAATTGCATTGTGCAATTTCCCGACCTAACCATAGATAATGTATTACGCACGCGAACACAGGTAATGTAAGGAAACACACTTTGCCTAAAGCAATTAACCACGGATTTATAACTGTTGAGTTTGATCTAGGCTTGTCTAGGACATAATAATAACAATAACAATAACAATAACAATAACAATAAGCATCGGAATAATCAAAACATAATTGTTATTATTAACATGGTTTCTTCGTCATCATCTCCAACACTATTACAACACTAACAACCTCAACTTCTATATGATCAGTATAGAACGTGTTACCTCCTATAACAGGGATCAATTACTTGATCTTGAGGCTGAATAAACACTTAACTAGGCATTCATAAACCCATGCCTGGTTTTACATACACACGCTTTGGTGTTCACATCTTGACACACATAAAAACCTGTACCTATGACTCTCTATATAATAGAATCATTAGGTTTACAAAGAGATAAGAATACAGAATATTTAGAAAATCGTTTCACCATATAAGAATATTTCCTGTATCTTTAATCATTGTAGCTTTCTCTCTTTGTCAACTTTAGCCCTTCATCTTTCACATGTTTTGTCTTTATCAACTCAACTATTAGACCCAACAATAACTAATTAAAGAATTCTTGCATGTTAAACAAAAAGAGTCATTACATGCATTCAAAATAGTACGATCAACATTACATTCATATGAACTATGTCTCTTATTACAAAGCGATAAATTCCTATGGTGTTCTTCTACTTCTTCCAATCTATTCTTGCAACTACTCTTAGAGACAGGCGAGACTCTAATGTTCCTGGTATTGCTTCTAGGCTTTAGTCTGCTGCTTCTAGATATGCTTGCTATGTAGGGTGTACTAGGGGTATCGTGTACCAAAGATGGGTACATCGCAAGGGTGTGGGGGAATTACTTGACCAATGAAGCCAATGTAACTATAATACAGGTGTAAAACCCTCTTATCATGTAGTTAATCCTAATCTACACAAATGTAGTCTCACTTGTGGACTCGGAATGGTCACTAACGCAAGTTCTAGAATCTAGGCATTACCGGTACACACATGGGCACTAAAATTGAGTGCTCTCTTCCTACCAATTCTAGGGGTGAACCTCACATATTTGGGTGGAAAATTTTTTGGTGGTACGGTTTTTTTGTGCTAGTCATAAGTTCTCCTATCCATGAGACGCTTATTAGGGCTAAAGTTTCCCTCCTAAGTAATGTAAAAAATTTTAAATTTGCTCTAAAATTACTCTAACAAGTGTTTCTTTTTGTTTTATTACACATTACTCTTAAACAAGCAAAAATCAAGAAATATTGATGAGGTTTCATTAATCTACCCTTATGTACCCCCTTACACTTAAGTCGAACATTGTCCCCAATGTTCTAAAGTAAGAAATCGAAGAGATTAAAGGTAAATGTAATGAAATAGGATACTCCCCTGATTCGTTCTTTATGCAAGTGAAGTAACACGGTTAGATCCTCCTCCAAGAAGATGAACTATCAAAGCTTCCCTTCCAGTATATGCATCATCTTCTTGTCCTAAAGACAAAACAACCACCCAAAGCATCAAACCGAACAAAGAAAGATCACAACTAGATGCAATTCCAGACTTAGAGACTATTTAAGATATAATGCATGTGGAATGAATGTTTTGTAGATTCCTGGAGTTTATAAGTTACCTTAATTCCTGGAAATCCTACAAAACATCATTATGACTCGATACAAGCATTTGACTCTAACAATTACTAATATGCATGCTTATATCATGAAGGAACGTTGATCAAAGACTATTCTACAACGACACACAAAGTTCAACGACAAAGATGACAAAGATCAAGTCACAGGGAACGTCATTCGAACGACCATCCCTTAGGGGGAGATTGTTAGCATTAAAAATATTAATAGAAAGTGATGGTCGTTCTCATCGTTTATAAATGTAATATAGTGTGTCGTGTAGGAAGAATTAGTCAATGGGCCTTGGACTTGTCAAGCTAATATTGTATAAGTTTAGACTTAAAAGAAAACCAAGTCCAAGACCAAGCCCATCAAAGCCCTTTAGGGTATTCATCTCAAGCACTATAAAAGGCACATTATGCCTCATTTGTATGTGTGCTTGTGTGTGTATTTGAGTGTTTTTCTTTACATTACCACAAGAAAGACCCCTATACATTATCATGGACCGTTAATTTACATTGAGCGAGAGTGTGTGGATAGCTCTATTGAGGGTGACGCCTCCATCCGTGTTGGGTAGTGCCCAGCCATTTATCGGATGCATTACATGTCTATACAAGTGAGTGTCTGGTAAACACTATAGAGGGGCATACATAACATGTCAAGCTTCGGGGTCATGAGCTTGAGACCGATTGTACTACATTTTCACGTGACTTATGTCATGCATATATACTTGTGGCTATCGTATAACATTTATTACATAAACCTATGGAACTCACCAACCTTGTGTTGACACTTTTAAGCAATGTATTTTCAGGTAACTAAGGACATGCATGTTACATGCATACATGGAGTCGTGGAGTCGACGCGTCTCACTTTATATTTTCAGCACTTATGTATCGTTTGATCTAGCATGAACTTGTTTTGCTAAACTTACTTCACTTTGGGACCTATGTTTGTATGTTTTGGTTAACTCTTATGTGTTATAGTAGATCCTATGCTTCCGCTACATGTACTATATGATTTTACATGATTTATGATTATCAAATTCTAACAGACACCACATGATGAAGCTTCCATACTTGCGAATGATGCAGTGGTCAAGGACATGGAGGTAACATATTTTCTTATCGTGATATTTATTTTATTTAGTTCACATATGTTGTTAGTGTGATCACTTTGAGCCAGATTAAACTACAGTTAAAATCTATAAATTACAGCGACTTAAATGCACATTAAAATAAAAGAAAATAGAAAACTATATTTAAAAACGTATACGTTTACGTTTAAATAAACGTCAACGTACGAAATAAAAAGTGAATGTAAAGAAATAAAAAGGTTACAAGTATGAAAATTATATTTTTACAAACTAAATGACTTAAGAAAATTATTAGAAAAAGAAAATTATTTATTTAACTATTTATTTATTTATTTAATATTAATTAAAAACTATTTATAATAACTTAAACAAATTAAAAATACAACTAAATAGGAAATTAACCTAAATAATTGCATATTCAATTTATAAAAGTCTAATACAACTTAAAACAAAATTTAGAAAATTAAAAACTATTTTTACAACTATTTATATACTTATTATTATTTATAAACTATTTATTAACTATATATTAATATATAAACTACAAAGAAAATAGAAAAATGATCTAGAAAATAAACTAAAAATTTAGAAAAGTCTAAAAATGTATAAAACCTATTTTAGAAGTGCAAATATATTTATTATGTATTTTATATAATTACTATTAATTAATAACTATTTATTTATTATTTATCTATTTAATAAATAAAATTACAAAAGCTACTAAATGAAAAGTGAAAAATTCAAAAATAATTTTTACAGGTTCTAATAGACGTATATAACTTAGAAAAATATTAAAAACTTATCCTAGATTATTATTAAGTATAAAAAGTATTTAATTTATTTATTTTTACTAGACCTTAAAAACTCTTTTTGATTTTTTATAATTACTAAATGAAAACTAAAAATTACAATAAAAATATATGTTATGTATAAAATGTGTGCCCACCTAGCAACACATATAAACAAACCAAGAGCAATTGTCATATTTCGAATATTTCGAATATTGTTTAAAAATCATATGATGTCAATATTTAATGGACAGATTGCATTATGTATTATGGATACCACTCGCGCGTTCGTAAGACAACTCTGCCACCTAAACAGCAACGAGAGATTTTCATCAAATGATGTATCTTCACAACCGCGAGGGATTAACGCACGAGTTTTTAAAACGAGGTGATCATGATTGTATACAAGGTTAGAAACCATGGTACATAATTTTGAGTTTCGCAAACCACCAAAGATGACAAAAATAATATTTGGTAGCATCACAATGCTAAGTCGACAATTCCACATACAGAATAATATAAAATCGAAACATTCCCACATGAAACAAATTAGCAAAACGAACTCCTTTTCAAATATCTCCAGAACACATCGAACAATTCGGATGCTCGTGATGGATAATCACAACCTTTCTCATGGAGATAGAATAGGTAAGGATTCAAGATCTGTGGAAACCTTAATGGAACCATCAGCATTTCGAGACATTTCAGCAGCAACTGGAGAACCATCAGCAGGAATATCGCCAGTAGTTACATCAGCAGGATGAACGTTTCTGCTAGCATTTGCTGCTGATTCTCTTAGGAGTGCCTCAGTATCTTTAGCAAATTCCATCATAAGTTCAATGCACTTCTAGTCAGAACCATATCATTATGTGAGGTACAAGGATGTACTTGAATAAGATGTATGATGTATCTTAATCCTTAAATTGGATATGTGTACAAAATGTAGAGAATGTTTATTCATGTGATTCCATCAAAACACTTTAAGGTGCATTTCACTGATTCAATGAGCATAAGTGATGTGATCATCAGAGGGAGAGAAGATACGCGTTGCACTCTTTTTCCCTTGACCACGGTTTTGTCCCCACAGGGTTTTCCGGCAAGGTTTTTAACGAGGCAACATCCCCGAGTGTATAAAGGAGTTATGTACTCTTTTTCCTTTTCCTATCAATTCTAGGGGTGAACCTCACATATTTGGGGTGGATAAGTTTTTAGTGGTACGGTTTTGTGCTAGTCATATAACTCCTATCCATGAGACGCTCATTAAGTCCAAAGTTTCACTCTTAAATGTTGTAAAAAAAATTAAATTTGGCATTAAAATTGCCCTAATAGGTATTTCTTTCAGTTTCTCTTAACCTTCTCTTAGCTTAATCAGTGAACTTTTTCATTATTACCTTCTATCTTATAAAAACTTAAAAAAAATCAGAAAACTAAAAAAAAATCCAAAAAAATGTTTACTTTCTGTTTAAAAGCTTTCACACAAGCTTCTTTTCTGTTTCATACAACTCATACAAGCTCTACATAGCTTGTGTGAGCTTGTGCTTGCGTTAAATACTCTAAAGCTACAAAATCCATAAAAGTCAACGAAAGTCAAACATGGGAGGTTGATGGTGTTCTGTTGATGTTTCTGGTAGATTGAGCTAGCAAGGGAAGAGCTCAGCCTATCATAAAGATAGGCAAGCATAGTGAACCCTCTCTATGTGGGCTGAGAGGGCTTTGAGGTAATTTTCTAGGTTAAATTCCACTCAATAGTTATAGTAGTGTAATCTGTTTGTTTGTTTGTTCTGTGCTAGTTGTGATGTTTGCATTTCTACAATCAAGGTGAGTTCATACCCCTACTTTTACTTGTTTTTATAACTGTTTTAGGGGGAAATACATGCTCGTTTTAACTAAACTCGATGACTGTTTATTTGGAATATGAAAACTGTTTACTCAATATCTGATTGTTGAGCTGAATTATTTGAACTGATTATTTGAAAGCGATATGTGACTGATTGATATACAGCCCCACTCTATTATTCTTGTTTTACAAATTAGGGGCAAGAAACATGCAAAACTATTTTATGGACCACAAACTGTTATTTATACTATACGCGGATTAGCCTAAGCCCTGTTATATCCCAAATATGCCCAACTCATGAACCGTCAATTCCTGCTGGGAAGCGCGAATGTTATAAATAGATCTATTAGGAGTAACGTCCCCGTTCGGTTTGACCGGATAGGCAAACGCGAACGTATACCATGTCGAAACTCAAGTGTCTGGGATAAACACTTGCCGGGCCCCAAATTGTTTACATGCTCGTTGAGCATGCACACTGTTATAGCTTCGGTTGCATGAACTTAGTGCTAGCGTAATAGATTATTTTATGTGACATTATATCTGTTGTAATGTTCACACACACCACACGCGTCAAACAACGGAATCACGTTTGTCATCAAAGGAAGCGTCAACGTCAACGTCTATTCAATCCATTATGGTCTCGAAATGACATAGTGTGATTCATCGTCACAATGTTGGAAAAAGTGTTCATTGAGGAACACCTTAACCAATAACGTTCGTCACGTTAACCTCATTCGTAAACACTCCTTCGAACCTATTAGATTAGGATCATTCAAACTCTCTAAACCAAGTTTAGGACTTGCAAAAACCAAAATCTTAGTTTTAAACACTAGAGCATGATCACAAAAACCATCACAACCCATCTTGGTTTTTCTGCTAAACCGGCGGAACACTGGGATATAACGGGCGGAACCCAGTCTTTGGTTCCGCCGGTGCTGCAACTTGTTTTATCTTAAATTCCAAACCAAACACACTCATAACTCAAACACAAAATCCTCTAGCAGCCATAACCTTTTCAAAACACCCAACCTCACAAAAGTTAGGGCTCCTACTCTAATCTCTTCCAATTCAATCAAGCTTGAATCATTATGGCTCCCGCAAACTTCTCCGATCATAAGGCAACCCTCAAATACCTACCCTTACACCATAGGACCAAAGGTCTCACCAAAACCCAAGTAGAAACCTTTAAGGCACTAGAAAATCGATATGTTCATGAGGGTAGAACAATTGATCCATCCTTTCTAGAAGGAACCTCCATTCGCCAAAACTTTGCCGCAATCAATTTTGATAGTCTTCTTGATATCGATGAGCCAATTTGTCCTAGGTTCGTTTTAGAATTCTATGCCTCAGTAAAACTTCTCACAAATGATTTTGGTGAGATATCATTGAACTTCACAACCAATCAAACACCACATTATGTAGACTTAAAAGACTTGGCTCTCATTTTTGGTGTCCCCAACATCGGTGCTTGTCTTTACACGGATAAGTGGCCTCTCTCAAGCCTTGATTCCATTGAACGCCATCATCCATACAGCACTCCTCTTATTGATAAGGTTTTAATTCGTGAACATCTCTTTGATAGAACCTCAACTACTAGGGTGAATCGTGCGAGAAATGTTGAAGAAAAGGATCCCTTTGGCATGGAGCTCAATGAGCTTAGACTGCGATTTAGGAAGTGGGAAAACATACTTAGAGCAANACAGCACTCCTCTTATTGATAAGGTTTTAATTCGTGAACATCTCTTTGATAGAACCTCAACTACTAGGGTGAATCGTGCGAGAAATGTTGAAGAAAAGGATCCCTTTGGCATGGAGCTCAATGAGCTTAGACTGCGATTTAGGAAGTGGGAAAACATACTTAGAGCAAACGTGATATGTTCCATAGGAAATAGAGATCACGTCAATGCTATTCTTTGTTACATGCTCTATAGAATCTCAACCGGACAACCCTTCAACCTTGCTTATTACCTAGCCAAAAGAATGGCCGATATACCCTTGGTTGGAACAACCGCTCTTCCTTATGGAATGCTCCTCACACGTCTCTTTAGAGCCGTCTCACCCATTCCTCCAAACAATAGGGGTATTAGCCTAGACTACTCCCTTGTTCCCCACATATTCGTTCCCCTTAGCGCTAATAGAGTTTACAAGGCTAAGGGAAAACGTACTCGGTCACCTACACCATCATCATCATCATCCGACATGAGCGAAGATGAAACTCTTCCCAACTCGAAGCTAGATCCTCTAGACTACCTCCAACAACTTCTTACTTTGCCTAATGAGTCCGAAGAGTTCAAGAAAACGAAAGGAATGAAATCATCTTCTTGTCCTAAATAACCTGTTAACATGGAAAACACTACAAGAAAACCTCGCGTAAAATCTGCGGTATCATATAAACATAGACGATTACCTAGAAAGCAAGTAAGATATAATGCTTGTGGAATGGTTTTTCTACAGGTTTCCTGGAATTAATAAAAGAGAATTCAACAAACATACAAATTCCGTTTAATAGCAATCAACATTTAAATTCCAGAAGCACCTGACGCCGTCAGGTGTAAATTCCTGACGCCGTCAGAGTGGTCTGACAGAAAATTTAAGTTGAGTTTCCAGAAAATTTCGATGTATATAAAAGATAACTTATATTGAATTTCTAACCATTTCAATGTTACATGTAAACGAGTACTTATACTATGCGAATGGTTGCCAATGAACCATCTCGACTATACATACGAAAGGGCGTGTCCCTTCTTGTCTGAATGAAACGAATGGGTGCCAAGGAATGGTCACAACCATTCGGCTATGCTGCCAGGAGATATGGCAGTTACAATGTTTCTAAAATACTAATTTGGTCCTTCTAATTTCTAAGAAAGTAATTATCGAGATTAAACTTTGGTTCACATTCTCCTCCTTAATCTTGATCATTGCTTTCTCCAAGGTCTTGAACTCCGAGCATTTGTCTCATAGTTGTAAACTTGAGTCTTGGTAAGGCTTTCATCAATATATCTGCTCGTTGTAGTTCTCCACTAACGTGTTCCACATTAATATGACCATTCTCTACACATTCCCGAATGAAATGATAGCGAATGTCGATATGCTTGCTCCTTCCATGAAATACTGGGTTCTTCACGAGTGCTATTGCTGATACGTTGTCAACTCTGAGCGTTATCCTCTTTTGTTCTTCTCCAGTTAATTCACTAACTAAGCGTTTTAACCATAATGAACCAAATTTCTAATATAAAGCTCCTCATAGAGCTTCCACCCAAAATGGTTGAAAATGAATTTATTTAATGTTCCCCATGCATGTCTAGGCTTGTGGGAGAGATGGTGATAGTGGAGATGGAGATGGTGGAGGAGTGTTTGTTGATGGAGGTGGTGGAGGAGTGTTTGTTGTTGGTGGTGGAGGAGTTGTGTTTGTTGGTTGGTTGGTTGGTTGTAACAAGTTCTCAAGGTGTGAGAACATGTAGTGAATTTCGTCTCTTAATCCAAAGACGATGGTTCGGTTATGAATGCAACAAAGGCAAGTGTCTCCATGAGCTTCAAGTAAGCTCCATGGGACGGGATTGTAGGTTGGAGGGTTATTTGGTGGTGGAGGTGAGAAATGGGCTTCAAGAGGAGTGAATGGTGACATTGTTAAAGTAATGTCAAGAGATGGATGGTCATTTGTTGGTGGTGGAAGTGGAATTGTTGGAGGAGGTGAAAGGTGGTTGTTGATGTAGTCATTTATGGAGGATGTGGATGGTAAGGAAGATGTTGAGGTTGCATGTGTGGAAGGTGTTTTGGATGGTGCATTGGGAGCACACCTTATTGGGATGATCAGGATCTTCAAATCCTTTGGGTTGAGATACATACACTTCCTCCTCAATAGTACCATAGAGGAAGGCACTCTTGACATCCATTTGATACACCATAAACCCCATGTAAGAAGCATAAGCCAAAAAGATTCTAATTGCTTCAACTCTTGCCACTGGTGCAAATACCTCATCATAATCAATCCCTTCTTCTTGTCTATAACCTTGAGCTACCAACCTTGCTTTATTCTTGACCACAATTCCTCGTGCATCTCTTTTGTTCTTGAGGATCCATTTAGTACCAATCACATACTTTCCTGCTGGTAGATCCACAAGAATCCAAACATCTTGATTCTTGAACTGTTGCATCTCTTCTTGCATAGCTTCAACCCAACTAGGAATAGTCAAAGCTTCAGCTACACTTGTAGGTTCCACCTGTGAGAGAAAACAAGCAAACAGACAGTGCTGCTGATCTGTATGATTGTCTCTCTTCTGTTTGTTGACATAAGTGAAGAATGCCATTTCTCCATATTCAGTCTTCTTCAAAGCACTTCTAGTCAGAACCATATCATTAGGATTGCCAAGAATAATGTTGATGCTGTTGGTGTTTCTAGTTTGGTTTCAGAGGAGGATAAAGGTGATGAGCAATTGGATGCTGATAGTGGTGATGATGATATGTATGTGGTAGTAGATAAAAATAATCAAGAGGTGGTGTTGGACTCTGCTGTTTTAGACTCTGCTGCTAAAGAGTCTGCTGCTAAGGAGTCTGCTGCAAAAGAGTCTGCTACTAAAGAAACTGCTGCCAAGAAGACTGCTGTTGATGACTCTGCTGCTCCACAAGACATGTGTTGATCTACATAATCTTTTGTTTGTGAACATGGATACTCCACTATCTCTTAACTAACCGCTACCAAGAACTAACATTACGAGGAACTAACCGCTACTAAGAAACTCATCCAAAACTCTACCAAATCTCAACCAAACGTGCAATATGATCAAAACCAGCTTAACACCACCTTATAACAATCACTACTAACCCAAAAGTACAAGAAAGATCCAAACTTTATCCACAAAAATGACCAAACCTAGGAGAAAAGTACCAAAACTAAAGAAAACTTATGAAACCTATGTAAACCAAGTTCTAATCATCAAACCCAACATCCCAAAGATGAAACCTAGGCTCTAATGCCAATAGTAACATATCATTTATCTCATAACACTCATGGTAAGCATAGATTCACACGCATATCATAGAATTTAGAGAGAGAAAGTAGAGAGAATGGAACCTTAGAGAGAGAAACCAAAAAAGAAAAACGAATTAGAAAGAAAGAGAGGTTCAACCTCCTCCCATGGGTGGGAGGGGGATTATATACTTATAATGGAGGGAGATGGACTTGCCCACTAAACCTATTGGGCTGTGGACCGGGCTTATTCCGGGGAAAAGACCCAACCCGACCACCATAACTAACTAATCTAATCTATCATTCTACTACAAATTCTAGACTAATTCATGTTGTGACTGATTCTTCATTAATTCTTCTGCACCGGGTGACCGAACCTTCATTGATACTTATGCTCAGGGTGACCGAACCTTCATTAGGAAAAGCGTATTCCTAACAAGGGGAACCCTGTCCGAAAATTTCTTGGCTAAAGGCGGACACTTGTGAGCTCCCATGAAGGTCGAGATTCGCATGACCTCCGGCACTCTGCTAATATAACTAGCTTCATCAGTCCACCTTTCCTTGAAATCTGGCAGAGATTCGTGGGCCCCCGGACAATCTTGGTGATTTCCATGGGGTCCTTGATGCATTTCTTTCGAAGTGAGAACCTGGTTGAGAATTGCTCCCTAAGATCATACCAACTGTCAATGCTTCCCGGATCCAACCGTTCAAACCAACCTCCGGCAGCACCATCCAAGGTTTGTTGGAACATGAGACACCAGGTGGGCATCGGCCAATTTCCCTGGTTGGCTGCTCCGGTAAATCTGGTGAGGTGGTCATTCGGATCTGTTGAACCATCATAAAACCTCATGTTTAGAGGCATTACATAGTCAGGTCCGGAAAACTCTACTATCCGGCGAGTAAAGGGGGTTCGGGCAACCTCTTTAAACGGTTTCTTCAAATCTTCGCCTCCTACCACTATCTTTTCCCCCGTCCTAGCCGGATTTTCTTCCTCTCCAAAATCCAGACGTATCGGTCTAAGGTTATTTTCTCCTTGGGCATTGTGTTTTTTAATGAGTTCGGATAGGGATGCTACCTGGCCGAGGATTAGCTCATGTAAATTCGGGGATTCGTCATTTGTGTCACTGTTAGTGTTATCATTGCTAGTTCCGATGTGGGGGAGAGGAGTAGTAAAGGGAGGAGGGATGAGAGGAGGAGGACCCGTCATTTAGCTTTCTTGGTAGAATGAATAACTGGGTCCCACGGATGGCGCCAATTTGTCGAAGCAAAACCTTGCAGGGGTTCTGTTTCTTTTATAGTCCTTCGGAAGTGTCCTCAGGATGTACCTACACACACGAAACACGCGCGTTAGTCTCGCCTTGGGTTTGCCCCAAGACCAGCCTCCGGCGTGAGAGTAAGGTTCGGATAATACGGAAGGTATGATAATAAATGAGAGTAAATGCAGTGTGTGTAAATTAGGTGAGAGTGTATTAAATGAGGTGGGGGTATTTATACTACCCCAACCTCGTTACCTGTGTCGTCTTGGGACCATGCGAGCCGAGCTAAACCTAGTCTGAATCGTAGGTGTCAGACCACTTGCCTAGTTGAAATAGTAGGTGTCAGACCACTTGTTGGGACAATATCCCTTAAAACCTGGGAAGGCGGCGCCGGAGTGAATTCAGTACTCCTAAGTCCTTCGGTTAAACTCTTCGGTAATACCGTTGGGTGTAACATATCCGGAAGGTAGAAGACCTTCCGGACACATACACCGACACATGTCACTCGGTAAAATTCGTTATCATAATTTACTATGATAATGTATTTCAAGTAAAGTCAACGACATCGTTTAATTAATCTTATATTTATCTAGTTATTTAATTGAACACCTTAGACAACAAATTAGTCGTTACAATTTGTAAAACTCCACTCATCACAATATTTATGAACCACTACAAATATTACGTCATACATATAACGGCCTCGTGCTCCGTAGATTTTAACTTTGTCGGTATCCATAGCCGTGTTTGCAATCAAAATGTTGGCATTTTCAATCCTTTTTGGTTGTCTGAGACCGACCATGCAGGTGACCAAGTTACAGCAAAAAGTACATCAGGCGGAGCACAATTTTTGGGTGAAAAACTGGTCAGCTGGTCGTCTAAGAAACAGGATTGCACCGCACTCTCAACTGCGGAAGCCGAGTATGTGTCTCTATCTGCGTGTTGTGCCCAAGTTCTTTGGATGCGGACACAGCTCATAGATTATGGTTTTCATTTCGACCGCATACCTATGTATTTTGACTCGAAAAGTGCCATAGCCATCTCGTGCAATCCCGTGCATCAGTCTAAGACGAAGCACATTAGAATCCGCTATCACTTCATAAAAGAACATGTGGAAGAAGGTACTGTTGAAATTCATTTCGTGAAGACGGATTACCAACTTGCCGATCTATTTACTAAAGCCGTTCCAAAAGAAAGGTTTGACGAATTATTCGACGAATTGGCATGCGAAGCCTAACCCCTGAGGAGTTAGAACGTCTTCTCGAATCTTCTTGAAAATTTTTCAAAACCGCTTCGCTGTAAATATTTTTGAAAAAACAAAATATAAAATTTGAAAAACCAACAAAAACAAAATACAAAAATATAAAATTTCAAAACTCCAAAAACAATATAAAATCAAAAAATCCAAAAATATTCTTCTCATGACATGTCTCTTGTATAATCGATATTATGTACGTTTCTAGAAATGCCATTCAACAATGACACGGATATGTACATATGCTTGAGCGAGAGTTCATTTAAATGTTTTCTAAAACATGTCGTTTCTCTAAATTTTCTTCACAATGGCTTTCGTATACTTCAGTACGAAACCCGGGCTTAATTGATGACTTCTTAGTACTTATGCTAAGGACTCGTTTTTCAAAGAAAGGAAAGTGCTTAATTAAAAACAAAGGTTTCAAAAACCTTTTAAGCACTTAGCCTCAAAACAAAATGACTTGTGTACATTTCAGTACATGACTCGTATTTCAAAGAAAAAACTCCCTCTAAAACCCTTAAAATTGATTTTAAACTTCATGTTTAAACAATACGCTTTCTTTGAGAGGGAGTATAAAAAATCAAAAAGAAAAAATGTTCCAATTTCATGCGGAAAAGTCCGTCTATCTCTCCAAATGCTTTTATCTAATCTGTTGATATCAAAAATATCACGATATGCTATTTTTGAGGGGGAGAAGACGTGATTAAATGTGATCAAAATGTTCAATAGTTGTGGAATAATCTCGAGCTCGTCAGTTAAGACTCAAAGGTCTGTCTGCATATATGCCTTCTGCTCCTTCTCCTTCACATGTGCCTCCCAAGTCACCACCATCAACTTCTGGCATAGTGGAAGCCATGCTTTACTCATTTGTTGCTGATTATGATGATCAGCAGCAACTAATATTTGAATATTTTGAACAGGTGGATCCATTGGATATGGAGGAAATGGATCTTAAGTGGCAAATGGCAATGCTGGGGGTGAATATCAGAAGGTTTGAAAAGAAGTCTGGGAGGAAGTTCAGGGTTATGGCAAATGAACCTGCCAGGTTTGATAGGACAAAGGTGAAGTGCTTCACTTGTGGACAGGTTGGTCACTTTGCTAGAGAATGCAAGGACAGGAGGAAGGTTGAAGAGGTACGTTATTCTGCAAGGAAGAGGCAAAGGAAGGATGCAACTATGTCTGATACACTTGCAAATATTGAGGCGATGGATATAGATGGTACAAACTTGAATGTTCCTTCTGAGCCTACAATGCAAGAATCTGTGGAAAGAAAGGAAGCGCAACCACAGGCTACAGCAGATCCATCAGTAGTGTTTGTTGCTGGAAAGTTGGTTGTGCTGGATGATGATATTACTGTACGGGATGAAGCTGCTACTCATGTTTCTCTGAATGCTTCTAAAGTAGTTTATCCTGAACACACAGTGGAAACTTCTGCTGATAAAGTGTCTACAACTTCTGCTGATTCTAAAGTTGTTACTACTGAAGGACTTGATGACGATCACGTTCCTACTGAAGCATCTGTTCTTGCTGATAAAGTAGATTCTGCTGAACCAAAAGCTGCTGATAAAGTGTCTACAACTTCTGCTGATTCTAAAGTTGTTACTACTGAAGGACTTGATGACGATCATGTTCCTACTGAAGCATCTGTTCTTGCTGATAAAGTAGATTCTGCTGAACCAAAAGCTGCTGATAAAGTGTCTACAACTTCTGCTGATTCTAAGTGTACTACCGAAGGACTTGATGATGATCAGTGTTCCTACTGAAGGCATCTGTTTTTTTTTTTTTTTTTTTTTTGAACAGCGACTTTTTATTAAAACTAGCAAAAGCTAGAAACACATTACAAAGAGGCTAAAAAAAGAAGAGGATTTCTCATCCAACCTACCCAAGTAATAGCGGCCTTAGGATTTCTAGATGAAATCCATAAGAAAGAATAAGAAACAATAGAATCCCAAATCAAAGACTTCTTAGGAGGATGAGTAGAAAAAATAAGCCTGTTACGGAAGCTCCATAAGGACCACATAAGCGCAGCTCCAGCACCATCAAGAAACACCCGCGCTTTGGAAGAAATGGATAAAGAATTAAGCCAAGAATGCCAATCCGAGAGGTTTGCACAAATGGGAACATCGAGCTCCCACCATTTAGCCAACAAAGCCCATAAGACTTTAGCTATATCGCACGTGAAAAAGATGTGGTTCACCGTCTCCACGTCTTCATGGCAAATAGGACATAAAAGAGAATCAACTTCAATACCTTTCCGATCCAAATTGACTCTTGTAGGAAGCTTATTGAGCATAGCTCTCCACATGAACACATTAACTTTTATAGGTATGCTACGATTCCAATGAGTAGCGTTCAAGCTGGTGCCAAGGAAATGCAAGTCAATCAACGAACAAATAGAAGCAACAGAGAAACCTTTAGAAACACCAAGCGACCAAGTCCAAGTATCTCTGTGTGGATTCAACACCACGGGCTCTATTAACACGCGAAGATCTGTGAATTGAGAAGCTTCGATCCCACCTCTCGGATTTCTCCTTAAAACAGATCCCCAATCAGGCAAAGACTTGACAAACATATAAAAATCTACTTGCGCATAATAAAAACTACACTACAAGCAATAAATAAAGCAGTAATAATAACTACTAAGCTAAGCATGACAATAATTATAAACATACTAAAAATAAAAAGATAAAAGGATTAGAGATAACCAAATGAGCTGAAAACTATAAAGACGGCAAGATGAGACACACTTCATAAGCTTTAAGCCAACGTCCATAAACTCCATCGATTATACCCAAATACTCAAACGGTACTTAGTTTTTAATCTCTACTGCTTACCACTAGTCTAGACTAATTTCCCTGATATTAGTGTGTCGGCTACCTCCATATATTTATTAAACCCGATAGAATAACCTTTTAATCACCCACTAATTACCTATGATTCCTCAATCTTTCCAAATGATTCAAAATGCTATATTGAGAATCTGGTATAGATAAAGCGAAAAGAAAGAAACGAAAGATGCCGAAAGTAGCTTTAGTAAACAAACATATGGATTTTAAATGTTAAGTTTAGACTAAAAATAAAGTTCAAAATTAAATAAAAGTAATTTGTTAAAGATTTATAAATAAAATGCAATAAAGGAGACAAGATCACCTCATTTACTAGTAAAAAAAAAGAAACAAAGAGTTTATTTATAATGAACAAGAAGCCAAACTATTGTATTGAAATGTTTAGTACAATACGTAACACAAATTTAAGTTGAGAAATTAATTAATTACCTAATAAGTGACTACTTGATGAATTCTATTCTTAAACATGATCTCTCAAACAATAAAAACGAGTGGTGGCTAATTAATATTTGGATGGAGAATCGACTCCTGCTTGTTCCCGAAGCATCGCCATTCTTTTTATATATGGAGTTTCTCCATGTGTATACTAAACTCTTCTAAATATTGTGAGTTACACGATGGTATTTCTTAGACATTGTATGTGATTACAATGGTATTTCTTATTTATTAGACATTGTATGCGATTACAATCGTCTCTCTTATTTATCGGACATTGTATGTGATTACAATGGTCTCTCTCTTATTTCTTAGACATTGTATGTGATTACAATGGTCTCTCTCTTATTTCTTAGACATTGTATGTGATTACAATGGTCTCTCTTATTTCTTAGACATTGTATGTGATTACAATGGTCTCTCTTATTTATCAGACATTGTATGTGATTACAATGGTCTCTAAACTCTCTCGGCACCATATGTTATATCTTTTCATATGATAGCGAAACATGTCACGGTTTACCAAATTCTATTGGTTGTCTTACTCCTCGTGAACTCATGTTTTCTGAGCATTTTTGCTTACTCTCCGAAGCACCACTATTGGTACTATGTATATAAAGAACTATTTATAGACACTTGATTCTTCTCTCGATTATTATAGCCTCATGAACTATTTTGTTATTATTTTATCGTTCGTCATGCTCTTATAATTCTTATAAACTGATTCATCATCTACAAAAGTTGAAGTTCAACAACTCTCTCAACATTCATGAAGTTCTCTTTTAAAACATTCATTGTTAAATGTCCATGATTCTGGCCCAATGTGTACTGATTTAGAATCGCTTAAAACTTCCTTCCTGTACAAATTCTCCTTATTCGCTTGTGTTACACACTCATACTAATTACTTATGATTGATTCATACGTATGTACAAACTCATATCACTCTTTGTATATAAGATACTTATACAAACTCCATACTTGTCCAACAATGGACATATCACGAGTATAACTAAGTTAAGTATTTGAAAATTTTATCGAACCTTGGTTGAATATAGCCTAGTTACCTATATTTAACCTTGGGACAGTGGAACATAGCCTAACTACCTATGTTCGACTTAGATTTTCCAAATACTCGGAATAGTTATATATGGGTTATGTCTTATTGATTTTCTACTTGATATTCGAGAATCACAAAGTTCTTGTGTAAGTATAACAATTCAGCGGTACTCATACGATCGAGCACAACAACTAAACAAATCCTTACTCTATCTTTATCGTGTATAGTCAACCTTACTCTGCACCATATTTCTAGACAACAAGATTCGAACCGCGTCGTTAGTTATTCTAGACTTCATTCCTTACGAGTAACCTTATCTTTTCTCAAGTGAACCATCTGGATATAAAGCGAGTTGAGCTCCGGGACGGCGCTCTCTTAAGGGGTACGTGCTGTGACATTTCGTAAAATTTCATGTCACTAATTTTAATATTTTATTATTTACCTATTCTATTTTTAAATAATTAGCTTCGTCGGAAGTTATCCATGTACGTTCATTGGGTGTGGTGGCTGTGATGTTTGGTAATAAGATTGTGAAGGAGGAACTGATATCTTCTTCAATGATGACAAAGCTTTTCCAATAGCTTGTGTCAAAGCTTGGGGTAACTCTCTTGCCAACTCAGAAGTGGCTTGAGGAACCTGTGATGGTTGTGGTGCTGGTGGATGAGGAGCTTGAGGAGGATGAGCTGGTTGTGGTGCTTGGTAGTTCCTATGCCAAGGAAGGTACCTTGCATTGATATCATGTTTAAACTTTTTGGCTTGTTCTTTTGTTCTTCCTCCATATCTTGGTGGTCGATATGGTGGAAAAGGTGGACGATTTGATTCATCCTCAGAAGAATCAGAGGAGATATCGTCCATTGGAAGAACGACTTCAATCACCTTTCCAAGGTGTGAGGAGAGCCATCGTTATTCCCGACATTCAAGCTAATCACTTTGAAATCAATCATGGATTACTCAATCTCATTTCTGGCATATCTTTTCATGGTTTTGATCACGAAGATCCATATGTTCACATTCGAAACATCACCGATATTGCTGAAACCATTAAATTCAATCAAGTTCCTTATGATGTTGTCAAAATGAAGTTGTTTCCCTTTTCTCTCAAAGGAGCCGCTCGTACTTGGCTAGATAAGAACCCCCTAATTCGATTCATACTTGGGAGGATTTAGCTAGCAAGTTCATTAACCAATTCTGTCCTCCTTCTAAAATCTCAAATCTTCGCACTCAAATCTTTCGTTTCCAACAAGCTTTCGATGAATCATTCAGCGAAGCTTGGGATCGTTTCGAAGAGTTACTTGAAAAATGTCCAAATCACGGATTCTCTGAATTGCATCAAATCGATACATTCTACAATGGTTTGAATCCCGCTGATCAAGATTCCTTGAATTCTGCAGCTGGTGGTAATTTGTTATCTCGCCACAGCCAAGATGCTTTCACCATCATCGAGAACAAAGCAAAAGTCCAAACTTCACGAAGCAAAACACCAGTTTCAAGTGCAAACAACAAGTCTAATGATGAAGTTTTGTCTCACGTTAAACAAAATGCTGAAGCCATTTCTGCTCTTACAAAACAAATGGGACTTTTAATGCAAAACAAAGAACAACCTTCTTCTCAAACCGTCAATGCTATTAACCAAAGTTGCGAAACGTGTGGTGGACCCCATTCATACTACGAGTGTCCAACAACCGGTAACAATTCTCACGAGAATGTGTACGCTGCTAACATGGGAATGTATACGTCCAGTGGTAACGCTTACCAACTTCCAGGAGACCGTACTCTTCTCAGCTACCGTTCGACCAATATCCTTGGACCACCACCCGGTTTTCAAAACCAAAACCAAAATGTGCCAAACCGTAATAATCAAGTTAACCAAAATCAGAATCGAGCCAATCACGGTTTTCATGTTCCCCCAAAACCGTCAGAGTTTGATCCTAACTTATCTCACTTCAATGTTACAACTTCGTCAAGCAAACGTGCTGAGCTTAAAACGGTGATTGAAAGAAACGACTTGCCTAATCCTCACGTTTCTCAAGAACATGAACCAGAGACTTCAACGGAAGTGGTGGAAATTGCTAGCTCTCAGAGCACACCACTTGTCCCACCTCTGGATTCTCCTAAATGTTCTTCGTCACTTGTTTTTGACACGGCCGAAGATTGTGATTCTTTTCCTCCCATGGAGCCCAAGGACTCTCTAACAATGGGGGACGAGCCTCTTAACACTATTCCGGCAACGGAATCGGACGAATTCAATAAGTCTAGTGTTGAGAACTTCATCCCAATCCCAAGTGAGTCTGGGGGAATTGCTAACGAAGATTCTGAGATCGAGGCTTTTCTTGATGATGCTCATTCCTACTCGACAGTGGTTGAAGAAACTAACTTTGACACGGAAGGAGATATTCATTTTCTTGAAAGTTTATTAATTGAAGAACTATTATCCCCTCTCCCTTCGAAGGAAGATGAAGTTGTTAATGAGTCCATTGATAATCATGATGAGATATGTTCCGAGTTTGACGACGGTAATACTTCCTTGTCTTATGGAGAAATCGAGTACGTTGAAGAAGAAACCCTTCCTGGTGGCAACCCTACCTCATTTTCTGAGCCTAATATTCCAGACTCTTTTGAACCCTCTTTCACAACGGATGATAGAGAAGAGATCGATGTCCTTTCAGAAATTGAAGAAATTGATGAAACCTCAAGTGATTCAGATAACCCAGTTCTTGAAACATTCAAAACAACTTTCACCAATCCCCTTTTTGATTTCGAACAAGACTTTGATGCGATTTATGATAATCCGCTCTTCGATATTCAGATTAAGGATAGTGACGAGTATGTTACGGAACCCGTGGTTACAAACGTTCATCGAATGGAAGATTCTCTTCACGACGAGTTTTTAACTCCCACCGATCTGACTCCATCAAGTATTGAAGAAGGTTCTGAGCCGTCTAAGTCGTCATCTCCGAATGATTCGTCATTTTTTACCGTGGTTGATGCTTCTTTATCATTCCTCTCAGAGGATAAAATTTTTAAACCCGGTTTATCACCTTGTAAAGACTCTATTGGGCTCCAGCCCGACATTCTTGCTTCCTTCATTACTGTTGAAGATTTTGTTGATGGAAACTTGAAGAAGGATTATTTTGAGATTAAGGAGAAAGTTGAGCTTACCATGGAGGATCTCTTTGAATTTGACCTCGCTATCATTGTTATGATCTTTCTTCCTTATCTTACCTATGCTTTTGTTTCTCCCATTCGTCATTCCCTCGGGAATGAGGATGTGGTTTTTGATCCCAGCTAGGTCGCCTTACATGCTGTGTGTTTCATTTGCTCCCCCAAGGACGAGTAAATTCGGGGCGAGTCTAAGTTATACGACTCGTAACAAAACAAGCGCTTCGTAGGAGGCACCCTATGCTTATCCTTTTATTTCATTTTTAGTTTACTAATAAGTAACGCGAGGAGGGCGGCCTTTTCCAATCTTGTGTTTGCTTGGTTGTTTGTGTTTTTGCAGTATTTTCACCAATTCATGAAGACTCTCATGCTCGTGGTTCGTGTCAGCTCCACTCGAGTCCCATGATTTGCTGCTGGAATGGAAATCTTATATCCAAATCATCTCGACTAACGGTATCTTTGGCATAATTAATAAACGGCCTTAGAATTATTGTTAGGATTATCCTTACCTTGTAAACATTGAGGACAATGTTTATCTTTAGTCTGGGGGGGGGGGTGAATCTTCGATTTGATTGACTTGCACTTTCACCATTGCTGTTTACTTACGCAACCCCGTTTTTCCCCAAAAACCAAAAAAAATTTGAAAAATTTTGAAAAATTGCAAATAAAAAAATGAGAAAAATATAAAAAATTATGCAAAAATAGAATAAAGTTTTGACACCGTGATTGACTTTCCTACTAGGTAAGAGTGAGAATAAAAATTTTGACTTGATCCGGGCGTGTTGAGCCCTAGCTTGTTCCCTTAACCATAGATGATCACAAAAGCTTTTGCTAGTTTTGTACACTAGGAGCTACTCTTTTGTCGGCTCCCGTACTTTACTTTATATATGCGTGGCTTTGATTATCGGCTAAGCATTCGCTGATCTCATTATTTGAGATTTTAAATTTGCGAAGAACGTGAAATGATAGAGTTTCTTTAGAAGTTAGACGCTAAGCGTAGAGTATTTGGAACTCTTTCAAGCCCATCGAAGGTATTCATGTCTTTTTGTTCCCACAAAATTGTCTCACCCCATATATGTGCAAAATAATTAAAGATATTAGGTTCGGCCGATGAGTAGTTATTAGTCTTCTTAAAAGAATCCTTGCTTTGAAAATTGGGTACACATCGGGGTTCCAAACTAAAAGTATTATATAAATAAGTATAATATCGTATCCTAGGGTCAAGCTCCAAAGCTTCAAAGTGTATAGTGTGAGTAAAAAAAATAAAAAATAAAAAAAAAATAATGAATGATGTATGAATGTTGTTGAATGTTATGATGTATGAGCTTCATTGTATAAAGTTGGTGGCACGTGAACTATTCCCCAACTAAATTCGAGAAAGTTGTGAAATTTATTAGACATGTTGGTACGGCGCGTGAGGTGCATACGAATGATCCTAGATTAGACGTATGAGGTGCACGTGAAATTACTCCTCAATCTCTGTCTATGAGTTTTGTGATTGTTGCATCATTGTGTTTAATAACGGTTGTTATCTATTTGGGTTAATGCTAGTGCAGCGGTAGCCTTGTAGATCTTTGGAATTGAATTCCCGCTGATTCCGATACTATTCTCTGTGGGGTGTCAAAAGCCTGGTCACTTGAACCAACTGGTTCGGGATGTGCCGAGAAGAAAGCCGCGAAATGGAAAAGGCCCTTTCAATCCTTAAATCTCTGGGTGGTCGTGGGGTTAGTGTTGGCTTGAGTGGGTAGCAATCTGTAACAACCGTGGTTTTAACAGGTTAGTTTGACTAATAGTCTCTAGATGTGTGTTTGCTTGGTGTGATTATATGGATTATGTGTTATGGTTATATGTGAGTTATGTAGGATTTGGATGTGATTGGCATGAGAACGATACTAAATCCCTTTGCTTGTGTGAGTGTGTTGTGGAAGTGGTGTGATTGAGAAACGGTAATTTCATTTTTAGATGCCTTTGTGGTGTGGAAATGAAATTATAATGTGTTTTTGTGATTTTGCGTTTTTGAGTAACGAGTCATTGCTTAAGAGATTGAGCTTTGATAAGTTATAAGAGAGTCATTTTGATGAGTTGAGTTGTAAAGTGAGTCAAAATCTATTTATGGAAAGTTGGTTTTGAAAATGAGATGTTTTTACCGGTTGTCGGAAAATTAAGAATTATCGCGAATGGTAATAGGTTTTTGTGTATGCGTCCAATAAATATGAAAATTATGAGGTTTTGAAGGTAATAAAGAGATTTAATAAAAAAAATATAAAATATATATATATGTAGTGTAAAAATCGGCCAAAGTATCTTCTCTGTCGCTCGTCGGATAGCACAAAGCGCCAAATACGTGAAGATAAGAAGTATCTGGTTTTTGACCATTCACTAGCTCATAAGGTGTTTTGTTGAATCTCGGATGAATTAAGGATCGGTCTTGAGTGAAACAAGCAGTAGCGACAGCATCAACCCATAAGATTAGCGGTGCACAAGAATAAATCAACATAGTATGAGCAACTACCCCATTCTGCTGTAGAGTTCTCACAACTGATGTTTGATGTGTAATTCCAACATCTTCAAAGTACGTTCTTAACTCCTGATTTGTGAATTCTGTGCCATTATCTGTTCTTACGATCCTTACTGGAACTTGAAGTAGAACTTGAATACGCTTCAGAAAGGTTATGATGGTGCTAGGTGCTTCATCTTTAGATCTCAAAAACTTCACCCATGTATATCTTGAATAATCATTGACGATAACAAGAATATACTTCTTCCCATTGATACTTTCAACTCTCATTGCGCCACATAAGTCCATATGTATCAAGTGTAACCTTGCTTCCGAACTAGGCACGGTTTTTGGTTTGTATGTTGCGTGTTTGCTCTTACCTTGTTCGCAAGATGGACATAAGTGTTCTTTGGTGTATTTTAGCTTTGGAAGTCCATTGACGATGTTGACTTTGGCCAATTTGTTGATCGTGTCGAAGTTGAGATGAGATAACCGTCTATGCCACAACCAAGACTTTGTTTCAGGGACTCTTGTCATAAGACAAATTGGTGATGTAGAGGCCATTTGATTGATGTCGATAGCATAAAGGTTAGTGCCGCGATTTCCGATTAAGAGATCATTTCCAACCAAATTATGAACAAAAACCATGTTTCTTCTAAATGCAACCTCTAAATCTGCATCACAAAACTGCCCGACTGAAAACAAATTATGTCCCAACCCTTCGACATAGTAAACCCGAGTGATTATGTAACACCCCAACCCGACACGGGTCGAAATGCCACTCAGAACATACAACGCAAGCGGAAGACTTATAAACATAAAGTTACAAAGGATATTCTAAATACAAAGGAATACTAATGCTATAAAAGAAAGGAAAGTAAAACAAAGTCTAAAACTAATCCAAGTCCAAAACGAGTCCAGATGAAATGGGCTTCTAGTCCATGGGGTAGTCCACTATAGCTCATGTGCTCTCTCTCTCCACCCAAACCTAGCTTCCAACCTAAAACCTGCAGCAGGAAAAGAAATGCGGCTGAGCTTAAAAAGCCCAGTGAACGGATATATAGCAAAACAAACGGATAATCGAAACGTATAAAAGTATAAGAAGAGAAAACATAAGCTTCTGCTGAAATGAAGTGTCATCTGTCAAATGCATAAGAGATCAACGAACAGCCGAACAATATCATAAGTCAAACAAATGAAGGATCATAGAGATATCAGTGTAAGCATAATCACAAGAGACTAATGAGCACGTATAAACAAAGGCTTGTCCACCAAAGACACTCGAATGGACAAAAGAAATAAAGGAAAGCCACGAGCCGACCTACCAGAGACACTCGAATAGGTCTAATCACATAATCACATATCCGTCAATTCATAGGTTGTACATAGAGGAGCGACCCCTAAGTACCAGATGTGAAAGGGGTACAAGGCACGTACAACCAGTCACTGTCTTCTCAAAACAAAACATAACCTAGGATGAATCCATACGCTCCCTGAAACAGAATACATATAACAGAATGGCCATAGGTGCACATAATCATATCATATCATAACAGAAGGGAACGCCGGGGACTAATCACACCGCCCCAGATAGTGTCATGCCACCGGTGCCTCGATGACACGCCCATGGTACCTCCATGAGTAGTTAGTAAACTCGGGCATCA
>LBNU01015710.1:90806-124801 GCA_014162995.1 Artemisia annua
TCCCCCAGACTAAGGTATTGCGTGTCCTCACGCAATGTAATCACGTCACGCCTTAAAGATAAATAATTTCACGTCTCACTTTACTAACTTTGAAAAGTAGCAAAACGTTCAAGAGAAATACGAAATCATTTATTCCTTAAAACGCCCCGGTTTTCCATTTTTGACTATGTACATCTTTATTATTTTAGCTTGTAACAGTGTGCTTGACTTTCATTATCTTGCGATAACTCTTAAGGGTCGTGGAGCAAGAACACTACTCACAGAGTCGTGACCGATTGGATAAAATTCGTCGTCCCTGATTTTTCGCAAGCTCCCAAACTAAGCGTAAAAACGGATCACAGTTTAATCAAAAGTTACATGCTAACGCTACTCATGGAAGTTACTCTATGAATACAACTCTTGCTTTAAGTCATCATGTGTCATAAACCTTCAACGTAATGATCATATTATTCCCGTTGAAAATCGTGCTCATTTTACGAACATATATATGTATATTGATATATACACACTCGACGTACTTTCAATCATTTTTATAAATGATGGACTGAACATATCTGCGTATGCTTATTCAAGGCATTACGACACAATCATATCTTCCCGATCATGTATCCACTCCAACATTATATGAGTTATTAAGCCTCCTTCAAGACATTGTGACTGATTACAATGGTCTTTCCTAATTTCCTAGACATTGTAATTAATACAATGGTATCATCCATTATATCCTTAGACAATGTAAGTCCTACAGAGGTCTCCATTACATCCCTAGACACTGTAAATGAAACAATGGTCTAATTCATTTCTCAGAAATTGTATGATACAATGATCTTAATCATTTCTCAAATGTTTTGAGTTACACAACGGTCTAATCTACTCCCCAGACATTGTGAATTGCACAATCGTCTCTCCCATTTCTCAGATATTGTAAGTTATACAATAGTCTCCAGAAATTATCTTTACAAATCTTACATGATATTGTTTTACATAAAACCCGTCACCGTCTATCAATTTTCCTGATGGAAACACAAGATATGAGATTTCTAAAGGATAAACTAATCCATCGTCTACAAGCTAAAGTTCAACCCGATATGTATGTGGTTGCAATGGTTTATTGCATACATATTGTTTTCGTGTTTCTGTGGCATCATTCCTGTGTTTGTGTATCTGTTGTGGTGCTCTTTAAGTTCATTAAATATGTAACCGCATCCACCATATTTTCTTGATGTTTTGAATATCTATAGTGATGATGTTTTTATTTAGTATACTTTTTGTTTGCTCAATCTTTTTGTTGTTGATGTTGTTTTAAATGAATAGCTTTCATTATACTCACAAATAAAAGTAACCCATTAAACTTACCACCATTTTAATAAATTGCTTAAAAAATGAAACTGCTATCAGTTTACTCTATTATTAATATATATATATATATATATATATATATATATATATATATATATATATATATATATATATATATATATATATATATATATATATATATATATATATATATATACAAAGGGGCGGCCGATTTAGGTGTATTGGGGGATTAGGAAACCCAATTTGAGTTTTTTAACAGAGCAGAAACTTTTGATTAACATAATACAAAATATATCCCACGTAATGAACACAACAATCAAAATATTGTAACAATTAATGAGAAAATTTATCAATGACAAAGTACGGGAATTAAAATTAAACATATTCCATTAAAACTTGAAATGAAAAATAACAAAATACTGGTAATAAAAGGTACACATTCTAAAAATCTACTGCTAAGGATTACAACATGTTTATTCATAAAGTCAAATAAAAGTTGAACAAAAGGATTACAAGGTTTATTCAAATTACATCCTAACTCAACTAATACATTGTTTTTATACCCTTCCCTTTTGGCAGTCTTTTTTGGAGTTTTAACCTTCCTAGCATCTTCCTTTGTTGTGCCTGATCCAGAATATCCCTTTGGAAAGCAGTCTGCCCATGTATTTGAAGGACCTTCATAAAATAGAATGGAATGCAGTAAACCAACATATGTAACCCTTCTCATAAAAAAGAATGGAATGCAGCAAACCAACATACATATAAAGCTAACAGAGTGATACAAACAATCTACAAATGTTGAGTAAAGAATAGAGTCTAAGTAATATACCACTATTGGTCGTCCTATAGTGCATACTCAAGTTTTACCGCTTAGACATCGCAAGATAGCGTAAAATAGAGTAGTGATTCATTCAGTATTGTTATCATCATCATATGGAACCCCCTTTGTACCATCACATCTCAGGGACTCTACCCACATACCTAAATTACCGCTTGGGAAGCGTACATGATTTGATTCACCATTACCATCTACCACTAAGGCTACTACACCACCTTATAGATTAAGGTTGATGAGAGTTTGGGAGCCTTTACTGTTAGACAACCTATGACTCTTCATCGTTAGATGATGACCTCTAAGTATTTGAGGCTACACGTGAGGGTTTGGATGCCCCACAAACCAAACAAGAACAACCACAAACCGCCAAAGAGTGGCACTCCTCGCAAGGACTCCATACTACCTCAGGTATAACCGACCCATACTTCCATGACACAATGAACCAACAAGATGCTTTGAGCAATATTACACCATCACAAGAGAACTCTTTGCAACACCCTCTTCATTATCAAGTTTGATTACATCATATTCTGAGCCAATGAGTCGGATTTCATCTTTAGTCACCGTAACAACACCCCACTGACCAGATATGACACCGCTCGAGGTAGACCGAAGTTTTCAAGTGATGTGGTGGTTCATGCTATGATAATTATATGGTTTTATTTCACACACATACATGTTCCACTCTCTCTCTCTCTAAACTCTCTTTATCTCTCAAAGATATTAACGTGATTTAGCTAGTGAATATAAGTTGTTCTAAGGTCCTACAAGTGGTATCAAGAGCCAAGGGGTAGCTTTAGGTTGTATTCGCTTGGTTTTGGTTGTTTTTGGTTTAAAAAGGTCACGAATTTGGGGCAAGTGTTTATCCCAGACACTTGTGTTTCGACATGGTATACGTTCATTTGCCTATCCGGTCAAAACGAACGGGGGAGTTACCCCCAATAGATCTATTTATATCATTCGCGCTTCCCAACAGGAATTAACGGTTCATGAGGTGGGCATATTGGGACATAACAAGGCTTAGGCTAATCCACGTAATAGTATAAATAACAGTTTGTGGTCCATAAAACAGTTTTTGCATGTTTCTCACCCCAAATAGTAAAACAAATATAAAGAGAGTGGGGCTACAGACTCACCTCAGTGAACAGCAGTCAGATAATGCAATAAATCAGATAGTGTTCGGTACCAACACTTCATGTTTCTACGGTTGATTTATCCAAGGCTGATGTTGTTTCACCGCATGATGAAACGGAAATGATTAGTCACATATTTGTTAATTCATTTTATGTCTATTTTGTTGGACAAAGACCCGCGTTTCCAGTAGTCCAAAACTTTGTTCATAACGTTTGGAAGGAATTTGGGTTTAAGAATGTCATGATACACCAAGGGTTCTCTATGTTTCAGTTCTCAAGTAGGGAGGGTATGGAGGATATCCTCAACCATGGTCCTTGGCGAATTAGGTCAATCCCACTAATGCTTCATGTTTGGAACCCTAATTCTGAATTGGTTAAGGAAGATATAAAGAAAGTTCCGGTGTGGATTAAATTGTATAATGTGCCGGTTGTGGCATACTCGCTGGTTGGGCTCAAAATGATCACGGCAAAATTAGGACACACTACTATGTTTGATGAGCACACGAATAACAAGTGTCTTAAGTCGTGGGGAATGAATTCTTATGCAAGGGTGTTAGTTGAGATTTCATCGGAGAATGATTTTGTGGAATCACTTATGGTGGAAGTTCCTATCCCAAAGATGAAGGAGCATCAAATGGTTAAGATTGATATTGAGTTTGAGTATAAACCTCCCCGGTGTTCTGTATGCAAACTCTTTGATCATGTGGATAAGAAGTGCAATAAGAAGTTGATTGAGGTTAACTGGAAAACGAGTGTGGATGACGGTGTTCGGTCAAATAAGCCTAATTCAAAGGTTGGTAACAAGGGGAAGCTCTCGGGTAAGACTAAATATATTTATAGACCTGTTGTTAAGCCTAGTACTCATGACCAAGATGGTACTTCTATACCGAAGGATAATGCTACTCCTAATGTCACGAATAAAATTACTAATGAGGTCACCAACGAGGAGACACCCAAAGAGCAATCTGCAATTCCGTTGGTGAATAAAGAAGTGAATGAGTTTGGTTATTTTATAGATAACATTGATCTTGGTGAACTTAGGCGTTTTTAAGCATCATTTTCAGGTGAGCATTCTAAGGATTAGATTGATGGAAGTGAATAGATGAGACCTTAGCTGCATTTGAAGTGGTTCTTTGTTGATGTTTGAAGATTGCGATGTTGTATTTGTACGGGTAGCGTTAGCATGTAACTTGTAATTAAACTGTGATCCGTTTTTACGCTTAGTTTGGGAGCTTGCGAAAAATCAGGGACGATGAATTTTATCCAATCGGTCACGACTCTGTGAGTAGTGTTCTTGCTCTATGACCCTTAATCGTTATCACAAGATAATGAAAGTCAAGCACACCGTCACAAGCTAAAAGTAATAAGATGTACATAGACAAAAATGGAAAGCCGGGGCGTTTTGAGGAATAAATGGTTTCGTATTTCTCTTGAACGTTTTGCTACTTTCCAAAGTTAGTAAAGGGAGATGTGAAATTATTTATCTTTAAAGCGTGACATGATTACATTGCGTGAGGACACGCAATACCTTAGTCTGGGGGATTTTGAACCCATGACACCCTAAGAAGGTGTATGGTAGGTTATGGGATGATTGGTTGTTGTAGGAATGATTTTTGGACATGTTGTTAACTAGGAAAATCTATTTTTGACACTTTTAATTTGTTGCTGTCTCTTTTTGGAAAACGTGGAGAGATCAGGGACTAAAGTGTAATTTTGGACCAAAGATTTAGAAAATACTTTCCGATACGAAACTATAGCCGAAAACGGGGATAAAAACGGGTTAATAACGAAGAAGATATGATTTTTTCTAGTTAGACGACGAAAAACCATTTTTAAGAAAAATAGTGGGCTGTTAACCCACAATCGACGGACAAAACGAGGCGTTAAACTTAACCAAGACAACCCGGAACCTTAAAAATACACTAGTTCACTGAAACCCGAGACCGGGGATATAAAGAACTTGAGAAACGGACTTAAAACGACCAAGATATACTCGTTTCAAACTTAACGTATAACGTACATTTTACCCAGCTCAACACTTAGAAATTTTTCTAAGTGTCAAGCAGTTCGCCAACTATCAATGTTTGAGCCCATTTTTCTCATACTTAGACCCGTTTCTGGAAAATTTACATCAAGGACAAAAAGTTAGTTCTCCTGGCCTAGTTTTCAAAAAGTCCAATTATTAGTCAAACGGATTAAAAATGAGTAACTTATGACCTCTCAAAGTTTACCAAAAACCACCCAGAAACTGCAAAAACAGCCCAAACACCTTAATACATGGCTATTTTACTTTATGATTAAGACCTTTTCAGACCAACTTCACTTCTGAGACTTTTTAGCTTATACTACAAGCTTCCTAAATATACTGAGTTTGCTCCCTAAAACTTAATATTCACTGTTTTACAACTGGTTTTACATGAGCACCTGGTCACTTTTGACACTTGGTGAAAATCACAAGTTTTGCCGTAAAACTATATTTTCTTACTTTTTCACTACACTAATATCGTATGCCGTCTTACTACATATATACGCATAAAGTGAGCATAAAGGGTGCTCGGACGACTACTCTCTCATGTGTGGATTCAGTATTATCTTTCACCGTAGCAACCTTTAATTCTTCGTGCTCTACCACCTTGTTTGCTTCGTTACTAGGGTTTACTGTGCCCTCGGTAAAACCGTTACGCCGTAGCTGGGTTTCAGGGCTACGGCATAGCTCATCATCAGACTGAGATACTTCGTTTTGGTTGTGGTTGACTTCTAACGGAACGGCCACACAAGCTTTGGCTTTCTCCATAATCATTTTGTTGCTAATATTTCTTAATATATTTTTGTTAATTTTTATTTTGCTTAGTTTCTAGCTTATTTTAGTCCTTATTTATAGGTGTTTTTGCCCTGCATCCTGGCCACAAGCCCAAGTTCACAAGCCTGTAGCTTGTTGATCAATGGACTTGTGGCTGAGATTGTTGATACTACTAGAAGCCCTTATGGCCTTTTCTACTACGCCCAGTAATACTGGGAAATAAATAGGTATCAATGCACTCATCAACAGACTCTTTAGGTGGAAACCTACTCTTTTTTAGGATTTTTCCAACATATCTTAGTGAATTTCCGGGCTTACGGAAATCATCACATTCCTGATCAGCAGCATGAATGGATGCCAATCATCCCAAAACTGTATAGAACTCGACTTAGCAACCATGTAACTAAATAAACAATTAACAAAGGGTTTAAACATTTTTCACAAAGGGGTACGTACACTAAAATTGAGTGTACAAACGGGGGCTAAGGTGATTTGGGTGTAATATATTTAGTGGAGTGTAAACAAAATGAAAAGGTAGGCTCAGAAGGGTTCACTAGGGGTATCTTGCACTAAAGATGAGTGCAACAAAAGGGTAGGGGCAATTACTTGACCAATGAAGTCAATGTAATTATAACAAACGCAGGCTAAAACGGGGTTAAATCCTAGGTGCCATCATCATGCATTGTGTCACACCCCCAAAAATGGTTTGCAGCGGAAGGTAATGTCTTTGGGGTGCAACTCAATTGGTACCACAACACAAGTGCAAAGAACGATTTTCAGTTTCAATCATTTAGAATAAAATAGTTTAACAAAAGTGATGAATTACATTGTAAAAAGTAGTGCGGAATTAGGCCCTAAAAATATAGTTTAAAACGGTCCCCATATGAATATCAGAGTCTTCTATGACCATGCCATGCCAGAACCTCCAGTAGCGTGCCTTTGCATAAACCTGAAATACATGCTTACAAGTATCAACACAATGGTTGGTGAATTCATAGAGTTTGTCTAAAAAGAATTGCATTTGATTAAAGATTTCCCAGCAAAGGCATTGTAAATCCACTCACTTCCAAGCCTTTTTCATATGAGTCTTGCAACCTGTGTGTTTACAACCCACTGCTAACATATAGTATGATTAAGGCAAGCATAAGTATAAGTATGACAAGTATAAGTATAAGCGTATCCAAATTAATGGCCTTCCAACATTTAGCAGTTGGGGTGTATCACATAGTCTTCCAAAATTTAGCAGTTGGGGTGTATCACATGATGCTCACAAGGAAGATAATAGCACTGGTTCCACTTGTTTATAAGCTCCCCACGCGCATGTGTTATCCAAGGAGACTTATAAGCTTTCCGTATCACGCGTTCAAGTATAAAGCAGTCAAGTATAATCCAAATAAGTTTTCACGAACATTGTCATAAAATGGCAATGGTGGAGGGTTAGATGACCTAGGCGGTAGATCTTCTAATGCTTCCATGTGTGGTGATGGTGATAATGGATTGGAATGGAGAAGCTCCATGAAGGTTAGTTGTGGTGATGAATGTGATGAAGGATAATATCCTTGTAGAGTTGGTGATGTTGGTGGTGTATGGAAAAGTTCCATAGGTGTAATGACAAGTCATTTGTCGGTAAGGAGGTTTGTAGGCTATGGTTAGGAGATGATGGTGAAGTGGTAAGATTTAGCAAATCTTGAAGAGTTGGGGTGATGGTGTCACATGTTCCCATGGACGATGTTGGGTTAAGGATGTTTAGGTAGTCTTGGATAGGTGGTGAAATATCGAGTGACGAGTCACTTGATGAGGATGGGCTTGGTTTAGTGGTTTTGTTAAAGCAACAAGGTTTGACACTAATCTTAGTTGTCTTTCTTGAGGTTTCGGAAGAGGAATTGGATTTTGTCATCTTGATTCTTAGGTAAACTCTTACTCTCAAGAATGAAGAAGGCAATGTTGTGGGTGTGAGTTCAATGGTTTCAAAAGTGATCACACTTATAGGAGGTTTGTTTCATGAAAAGAAGGATTTTGATTTGATGTTTAACCATACAAATCTTGAGGTTTCTCATGATGAGGATGAGTTATGGATGTTGTTATTTCAAGGGAAGCTAATCCAATGAAGGACATGGAGTGTGAGATTATCTTGTGCACTCAATGCAAAGTAATCATGGGATGGTTTGAGAGTTTGATTCAAGGATCCTTTAGAAGGGTTCCTTGGGAGCACAAAGTTTGAATTCAAGTTTTGGCGAGAATTGGTTTTTGGCTTGTTGAGATGAAAAGAATGAATCTTTTGTGATTGTTGATGGTTTGGATGAATGTTTCTTACTAAACAAAGCGATTTGGTGTTTTACAATTTGTAGAATTAAGAAAAACAAACAAGATTTTTGTGTACACACTGGCGGAACCCAGGGAATGCACAGACGGAACCCAATTAAGGGTTCCGCCGGTTCCGTGGGGTCTGATTCTGGAATACCCAGAATTTACACTGGCGGAACCCTCACCAGGGGTCTGACGGTGGGTACCGGGTTTGCTAGAAATAAAATTTAACGGTACTAACCGGGACATACTAAAGTCATAAAAATTATGAAAATATATTGGGTACAAGTTTTGGGTGTCGGAATAATTATTGTTTAGTTTTTACGAAAACCGTCGTAATTAAATAAAATTTATGACGTAAAATAAATAATTTCCCAAAATACCGCTGTAGTCATCCGATTCCCGTTCACTTTCACTTTCTGAACTCGTATGTCCTTCTTCCTCATCTGATTCTTGTTCGTCATCATGTTTACTCGTTTCACTTTCACTTTCATTCTTTTCTGCTTCAGATTCCTCATCGCTTACTTTCTTAAACTCTTCATCTTCGCTTACATTCTGTTCTGAACTTTGTGAATCTTCTTCATCAGAACCTCTGACTCTTTCATCACTNACCTTCTTTTTCCAGATCATCCAGCCTCTTCTTCAGTCTTTCATGAGATCTGTTGCGTATCTTCTGTGGTCCTGGACCCTTTGGTTTCTGAGAAGAAGTTTGAACTTGTTGTGGTTGAGGTTGTACAGTGGAGGGTTCATGCTGGGTTTGAGTTTGAGGTCTAATGGGTACAATCTGGTAATCGGTGACTCTGGTGTCGCTGTAGTCATCTGATTCCCGTTCACTTTCACTTTCTGAACTTGTATGTTTTTCTTCCTCATCTGATTCTTGTTCGTCATCATGTTTACTCGTTTCACTTTCACTTTCATTCTTTTCTGCTTCAGATTCCTCATCGCTTACTTTCTTAAACTCTTCATCTTCGCTTACATTCTGTTCTGAACTTTGTGAATCTTCTTCATCAGAACCTCTGACTCTTTCATCACTATTTTCTGACTTTTCTTGCTCAGCATCATCTTCATGACTTGACTTGGTGGCTGAACTTGAAGATTCTTCAGGTTTATCAGAACTGTGTTGTGAGTCTGATGCGGTTTGAGAACCTGATTCCTCTGGTCTTTCTGGGGTGGTTTCTGCTCTTGAACCTGAGCTTTGTCCTTTCTTTTTGAGCTTAGCCAACCTTTCTTCTTCAATCCTTTTGTTTTCCCTAATTGCCTTTCTCATCTGTTTTGCTTCTTCGGCTTCAGTGAGTGGTTCTATAACGGTTTCAGAGGTTGCAAGCCGTTTGCCTTTATCTNAGCTAATGAAGATGCTCTTCCACCTAGACCTGAAACTGCAGCACCTGCTAATCAAACTCGACTTACTGCTGAACAAATTCTTCATCAGGAAGCGGACGAATATGCCATGAGTTACATTCTTCAGAGCATACCAAATCCAATCTTTCGCAGTGTCGATGCCCAGAAAACTGCTAAGGCCATGTGGGAACACGTTCATCTGCTAATGGAAGGAACTCAGTTGAATCAGGAGGACATGGAATCTAACTTTACATGGAATACACACACTTCATGATAGAGCCAATGGAATCACTTGAGTCATACTACCACCGCTTCACCAACATTATTAATGACTTAGACAGGCACAACATCAAACTACCCAAGATTGCTGAATCTTGGATACTTGTTCCAAGAAATAGAAATCATCTTTCAGCATGCTTTTGCAAGTGATGAACAAACGTAGTGAACTAATATGAAATTGAAAACCTTTCTTCTTTTAACCTAGATAGAACTTTCTCCTACCAGCTCTGTTCTTGTCATTTTCAACTTCCATGTCATCATCTTGTATGCTCTTATGTTTTCCTTTCTTTGGTTGATCTTCCTTTAAAGAGTTTTTTGAAACCTCCCCTGAGATTTATTTTTCTCCCGAGCAATTTCCTCTCCTGATTGGAAGATCTCTCACAATCATAACATCATCATCTGATCTAGCAATCTGAACATGTTTTCAGACAATTTGTACATGAAGTCATCAAATCCTTAAGAGTTAAAATGCTGCCTTCATCCCTTCTAGGTGTGTAACCTCCTATGAGAGGTAAATCGTTGGGCATTGGCTCATAAACCATCATTCGATGATTTTGTGAGCTTCTTTGAAAAATTCTTTTTAAGAAATATTTGACTTAGCAGTATGAACATGATTTTTATTATTGAAAATCATACTGCTTCTGTAACACTCCAACCCGACACGGGTCAAAATACTAACTCTAGTGAAAAACTAATAAACATACAAGTTACAAGGGAAATACTAACTCTATACAAGAATGAGAATACAAAGCTAAACAAAAATCTAATCGAATCCAAGTCCAAGTCTAATCCAAGTCCAAAAATAGTCCAGATGTAATGGGCTTCAAGTCCATGGGGTAGTCCACTACAGCTCCTATGCTCTCTCTCCACCCAAACCCAGCTTCCAACCTAAGAAACCTGCCGTAGGAAAAGAAATGCGGCTGAGCTTAAAAAGCCCAGTGAACAGATATATAACAAAACAAACGGATAAATGAAACGTATGTAAGAAGAAAAAAAGAGAAGGCATAGGTTCCTGCTGAAAAGAATATCATCTGTCAAATGCATAAGAGATCAACGATCAACTGAACAAATATGATAAGTCAACTGATTGAAACATCGTAATAATATCAAATGTAAGCATAATCAGAATCAAAGAGCATGTATCAACAAAGGTGCGTCTAACGAGATACTCGAATAGACATAAGAAACATAGGAAAGCCAAGAGCCGACCTAACGAGATACTCAAATAGGTCTCAAATCACATAATCACATATCCGTCAATTCATAGGGTGTACAAGGAGTAGCTAGCTCCAATGTACCAGAAGTGAAAGGGGTACAAGGCACGTACAACAGTCACTGTCTTCTCAAAACAAAACATTAACCTAGGATGCATCCATACGCTCCCTGAAACAAAATACATATAACAGAATGGCCATAGGTGCACATAATCATATCATATCATAACAGAAGGGAACGTCTGGGACTAATCACATCGCCCCAGATAGTGTCATGCCACCGGCGCCTCGATGACACGCCCATGGTACCTCCATGAGTAGTTAGTAAACTCGGGCATCAAACAAAACATATCAAACAGAGCTATCCATAATCAAAGCAATCATAGAATATTAATTCTGAATATATCAACAGAATCTCATAACAGTGAGATAGTAATCAGATCATCATAACAGAACGGATAGCAACAGAATCCAATCAGAGGATAATAACAAATGAATCATATCATAGCAAACGAATCAAAGTCAAAGGATCAAAGTCATGAGATCGGAACCCATACTGAGATAGGGTAGAATATCTGTACCTTAGACCGCAAATGAAACCATATCAGAACTACAAGGATAGGAAGTTACTCCTTCTTCAGCGAATCTACACGAATTAGGCTATGTTTGGCACACAAAATTGTTGAGAGACTGTGCTTATTTTTTCAAAAAATAAGCTATCTAAAAAATAATCTTTGTTTGGCAGACATAACTTATAAGAGATTCTTAAAAAAATAATCTTTCACAATCTCTTAAAACCAAAGGTTACTTCGTGTAGCTTATAAAAATAATATCTTTTTATAATCTCCAGCACCAGCACCATCTCCAGCACCAGCACCAGTTCCAGCAACAGTTACCTTCGCCAAACATACCCTTAATGATTGTTGTATTATTTATAAGCTCATTTTAAATCAGGTTACTCATTTTAGGTTTCTTTCTATTTTTATAACCTTTCAGTTGAACTGGCATATCCCTGGGGTATAACGGGCGGAACCCATTTGAGGGTTCCGCGGGGTCCGCCGGTGCTGCAACTTGGGTTATTTCAAATTCCAAACCAAACACACCCATAACTCAAAACACAACATCACATTAGCAGCCATCACCTTTCAAAACACACAACTTCATCAAAGTTTGGGTTCCTACTCCAATCTCTTTCAATTCAATCAAGCTTGTAAGTATTCTTTACATAATTGCATTTTGATTCAATTGAAGCTTTTCATTCACATTCATCACTTAGAAACTTAGGGCTTCTTGCATAAAACTTGGTAGTTCATGAAAAACCTAAGTCACTAATTAACTTCATCTTTCACTAAGATGGGATTGCATCCTTGATGAAGAGAATCATGTTTTGCCAAACACACCCAATGCATAGTTTTTCAAAAACTACACCACATTACCAAACACACCAAATGCATTGTTAAGACAAATGAAAAATGTCATATTAACATCACTTGCATACGGGTCTCTTGAATGCTAAAGGAAATACGTAATAAATATGTATTTTCGGGTACATTCAAACGAAGCAAAATCAAACTAGGAGCGTTTGGGTTATCTTTTGTTTTATAACAAAACTTGCATTACAAAACGATTTGGACATCAAAATGGGTCAAGATAATCGTGTCTCCTCATTGTTTGCATATAGGAATACATTTTCCACGGACTTCGTTATGAAAACCCCAACCAACATCTCAAGGACTTCCTTAAAATCGTTGATTCTATAGACCTTGACCCCAACACCCGAGAGACAACCCACTGCGTCTCTTCCAATTCTCACTGCGGGACCAAGCTAGTCAATGGCTTGAGCGACTTCCCACAGGATCCATCACCTCTTGGGATGATCTCACCGCCCGTTTCCTTGCTCAGTTTTTCCCACCGGGGAGAACTACCAAGCTAAGGAACGATATCTTGATGTTCCAAAAACATCAAGGCGAAACCCTCTACGACGCGTGGACTCGATTCAAGGACTTACTCCAAAAAGTCCCTCACCACGGTATTGATCTTTGGCTTCAAGTCCAAATCTTTTACGATCATATCAATCTCTCCACGAGGCAAACCATTGACCAAGCGGCCGGTGTTAAGCTACGTGATCTAAGTGCGGAACAATCATGGGATCTTCTAGAAGATCTTGCTCTTTATGACAACGAAAGTTGGAATGATCCCCGTGATTTAAATAAGACTGTCAAGGCAATATCTTTGCCTTCGAATAATTCAAGTACTTTCGACCGTAGGATCATAGAACTTGAGGACCAAGTCAAGTTTCTCATGAAATCCTACGAGGCTCCGAAACCCTCAAGCCAAGTGAACAAAATCACTTCTTCGTGCGAATTATGTAGTGGTCCCCACGACACTCGTGATTGCATGGAACTCCCCGAACCAGCTTTTGCGGATTACGCATCCTCGCGTACCGACGGATTGGGAGACAAGTGGTACACTTTCAAACCCGAGCCAAACCCTTACGGTGATTCTTATAACCCTTCATGGAGAAATCACCCGAACCTTAGGTGGAAACAAAACCAAAACTCCCAACAAACTAATTCTTCTAACCCGCCTAATTGGTTCCAATCAAGCGGTTCTAACCCAAACCGCACTTTCAACAACAATCCTTCCAACAATGGTAGTACCAATAACTTTGAAGGATTGATGTCTCAATTTATGGCATCTCAAGAAGCTTGATTAGCAAAGTTTGAAGCCGATTTCAAACAAAAACAAAGCGAGATGACCAATAAAATTGACTCCGTGTTGAAAGCAATCCATGACCAAGAGATGGGAGCACTCCCTAGTAACACGGTCAAGAAACCGAAACTAAACGTTAACGCCATATCATCGGTTTCATCTCCTAGTTCTTGCCCCCAATATTATTCAGTCAACTCTATGAACAAGTGTTTCAAACAAAACGAAATTATTCCAAACGGCCATTGTAACACCCCCAAATTTGGGATACGCAGCGGAATTAAAGCCGGGTGTCACTTCATGGCACAACAGTTATAATGATAGAAAACGAACTCAAATTATGTCGTACTAAAAGATTTTATTATTCAAATATCAGAGATTACAAAAGGAGGTCCCAGCAGGTTTTACAGTTTGTCAAATATGTTATCAAATGATAATAAAATTTTAGCCTTCCTTCCGTATCCGAGCCTCTCCATGCCATCCTCATTCAATATAAACCTGAGATAAACATGCCAAAAAGTGTCAACACAAAGGTTGGTGAGTTCATAGAGTTTATTGAAAATAAATTGAAAAGGTTTTAAATAATGTTTCCACAGCAAAGGCACTGTAAATCCACTCAGTTGCAAATTTTGCCCATACAAAACTTTCACCCTGTGTGTTCACAATCCACTGCTAAAATATAGTATCAGTAAGACATGTGCGTAGACGATATATGTAAGCACTTAATGTAAAGCATAACAGCAAACTGAACCTCGTGACTAGAATAAGTAAGTATCATAAGATTACTGGATTATATTCACCCTAGGCCATGAATCGGGGACCTAGAGTGGGGGCGTCAGCCCGATAGTACTATCAATAACTCTCCAACGGCTCCAACAAGGAGTTAAACAGTTGCTAAGAATAAAGTATAGAATAAGTGTAACACATTAAGGCACATATCGTAACTACATTTCATGTCCAAAAGAATCATAAGTATAGCGTAGCATAAGAGTATAAATATTTTGAGTATAAAACAAGTATTTGAGCATGTATCTCCCCCAAATAGTTCAAAATAAGAAAAGAAGGGCTGTTTAGGTTAAATAGACATAGGGCTTTTGTGTTTTTAAGTGTCCTAATCATGTTTCTAGCCTCTAATCGTAACCTTTAACATCATAAGATGAATTTCGCTGATGCCTAGTTTTCGACATTGTGGGATTTTGAGAGTTAATGTTTGTTTGTGTAATATTGTTGGTGGGATATGTTTGTTGGGGATATTAGATCATGTGTGTATGCTTGAATCGTATCAATTTCATTATATGCAAGATCTAGATGTTCTTGGTGGTTTCGAAAATTTGGGTTTTTCTTCTGTGATGTTGTTTATGCTAATTCAGTGATTGCAACGTGATTCTTTATCCCTTAATTGCATGTTTTCATTAACCAAACAACATGAATTCTGTTTACATAAGATCTAGATAATTTAGGGTTCTTGCAAGTTATCGAAATCTTTCATGTATATGTGGATTATGTTTGTAACGATGTTTTTGTGCTTAAATGCAACAGGATCATTCAAGGAAACAACAAATTCATCAAACGTAGGTCTACATTGCAATCTCAAATTTCTTGTATAAGAAATTTCGATAAAATTAAAGTTTTCGAAAACCCAATGTTGTCGAGATCCTGTGAACAGTGATTGTCGAAATTTTTTGATTCAAAGTTATCGAGAACTTTTGCTTTGACATGTTGTCGAGAACTTTCAGTATTGAAAGTTGTCGAGATGTTTCAAGTCAAAAGTTTTCGAGATCAATGAATGGAGAGTTGTCGAGAACATAGATTTGCATGTTGTCGAGATCTAACATAGACTAATTTTTTGAAATGTTTGTATTAATTTGTAAACTTTCTAAAACTAAGTTGTTATCTTGTGAACTTGTGTAACTATACTTGTGATCATTCTTGTGGATGTTTAGTGATTGTGTAACTCTTTAGATGTACTTAACTTTCTTTATGTGCCATGAATGCTTATAGTTACGTCTTAGATTACATACAACCAATCATCGTCATAACAACATCTCACGAACTAAATGAAACTGGCATGCAAAATGTGAAATGAATGTCATTAAGTATCAAACTCGTACGTTAGCTTACAAACTAACAAGTTGAATGTTTGATCTTATGATAATACACTTTCAGTTTACAATGGCTCAATGATGCGTGGTTTTGCAACCTTAAAGCAGGTTTTACCTCTCGAGGGAACTCGAGAAGCTTGCAACCCCACCAGGCAGTGTACCTGACCTATGTAGTATATTGAAGTGGTAAGTACGGGGGGATTGATCGTTCTCCACAGTGAATAGTGTCCGTTAGGTCGTGACAACTGCTCTAATTAGGTCTAAGGGTGAGGGATGATTCTTTTTGTATTTTTATGTTTTTATGAAAGAAAGTAAATATCTCGGTTGTAGGAGGAAGGGCGGAATTAGTTGCTAGCCAACTAACCCANCCCACCAGGCAGTGTACCTGACCTATGTAGTATATTGAAGTGGTAAGTACGGGGGGATTGATCGTTCTCCACAGTGAATAGTGTCCGTTAGGTCGTGACAACTGCTCTAATTAGGTCTAAGGGTGAGGGATGATTCTTTTTGTATTTTTATGTTTTTATGAAAGAAAGTAAATATCTCGGTTGTAGGAGGAAGGGCGGAATTAGTTGCTAGCCAACTAACCCAAATAACTAATATGCAAATATAAAATAAAAGCTAATTAACTAAGTTGTGAAAGATATGGGGAGAAAATTCGGTTTACTTAGACTTCATTACTCCCTAACTACCTTTTACCGGTCAATTGGTGTGTTTGTTGATTGCGTGGATGAAGGGTTATTTCAAAAATCATGGGGTGGCGTACATAACTCCCCAATCCTGTGAGCTCTTATCTCCCCCTACTTTTACATGCACCGACACATAATCATAGGGATTGTAAACAGTGGCTCACGGTTTTTGTTTTGCTAATAAAAGAGATCACAGAAATGGTTACATAAAATAACGCATGAAGACTTTTATACCACTATTGATTTTGATGTTGTTTATGCTTATTCAGTGGTTGCAACATGTTTTTTAGTGCCTTAATTGCATGTTTTCATTAACCAAACAACATGAAATCAGTTAACTCATTTTGCAAGAATCATGAGTTTCCCCTCGGGAATGAATAGTGTCAATGGAATAGAAAACGACGAATATGAGTTTGTAAGGACTTGGAAAATGACCGAAAATCACGGAGACGCTTATTAGGGCTAAAGTTTCCCTCCTAAGTAATGTAAAAAATTTTAAATTTGCTCTAAAATTACTCTAACAAGTGTTTCTTTTTGTTTTATTACACATTACTCTTAAACAAGCAAAAATCAAGAAATATTGATGAGGTTTCATTAATCTACCCTTATGTACCCCCTTACACTTAAGTCGAACATTGTTCTACTATGTATTTGTTCTTTGTTTCATGTGTGTTTGTTAACGTGGTACCAGTATGTGTAATTGCCTTCTGTCTGAGGGATCGATGCGGCGCATGTAATAGTAGATGCGGCGCATTGACTTAACTTCGCGTGGGGCTTGCTCGTATGTGTTATTTCTAGATTTGGTATCTCATCTTTATAAATTTAAAACTTGCACTAGCAATTAGCACATCAAGTTTTTGGCGCCGCTGCCGGGGATTTGATTGTTTTTCTTGTTAGTTTTTCAGTTTTCGTTCCATTCCGTTTTAGTAAAAAATATATATATATATAGTTCACATCAGAAACTTGCATTCAATTCGGTTTGCCATAAAACGATCGGATTGTCAAAAAAATCCCATTTTACCAGATTCTCTAACCGATCGGTTTGACACCATCCGAATCGGTTTGAACTCGCTGTTTTCGAAAATTTTCATTTTTCATCGCTCTAGTATTTAGGTAATTCCCTTAGTTCTCTTGGTATTCGTATGAACACTCGTTCAACTACTAAGAAACTTAGTTCACCTTATTCCGATCCCGAAAGTTTTTTTCGAAAGAAAAGAACTTCATCTATTGTCAATTGGTTTGATAATCTTTCCGACGAACATCCAATCACCGAACTTTTTGAACCAACACCCATGGCTGACGATCAACCCATGTGGGCCGCTAATCGAACTGTAGCACCTACTCCTGGTTCTGCTATAGTTGTAGCCGATCTTGGTGAAAACTTTACCGTTAAAGGTCACCATCTTTCCATGATTAAGGACCGTCAATTTGATGGACGTTCGCGGGCCGATCCGCATAAACACGNTCAATTGGTTTGATAATCTTTCCGACGAACATCCAATCACCGAACTTTTTGAACCAACACCCATGGCTGACGATCAACCCATGTGGGCCGCTAATCGAACTGTAGCACCTACTCCTGGTTCTGCTATAGTTGTAGCCGATCTTGGTGAAAACTTTACCGTTAAAGGTCACCATCTTTCCATGATTAAGGACCGTCAATTTGATGGACGTTCGCGGGCCGATCCGCATAAACACGTTGCCGAATTCATTGAAATCTGTAGCATGTTTCGTTATGGAAATGCCAATGCTGATGCTATTAAGCTTAAACTTTTTCCATCATCACTCGCCGGAGATGCCAAAGTTTGGGATAACGAATTAACCCCAGGAACTATTAACACTTGGTAGGAGATGAGGCAAGCTTTTGTAAGCCGATTCTTTCCACCTGCCATGTATGATAGATTACTGGGAGAAATCCGTGCTTTCACACAAAACCCAAATGAATCTCTTGTTGAAGCCTGGCTTCGCATGAAAGATTTGCTTCGAAGTTGTCATGGACATAATTTACCTCGTGGTAATATAATCCAAATCTTTTATCATGGTCTTGACAAAGCATCTCAAGCAATTCTTGATGCCGAAGGAATTTTTCTTTACAAAACTCCTAACGAGGCATATCAACTTCTCGAAGATCGTGTACTCCTTAAACACGATTGGTCAAAAGAGCCTAAAATCAAGCCTATTCGAAAAACCGTTGCTTTTGCCGAAACTTCAGAAAATTCAAAACTCATGGAGAAATTAGAAGCCTTGTCTTCTAAAATCGACTCGCAATACACAAATATCAAAGGAGAAATGAAAGAAATGCGAGATGGTTGTAACAATTGTGGGGGAAATCACACATCATCCGAGTGTGACGACCAACCTATGAATAAACCCATTGAAGGGGAAGCCAACTATGTCCAAGGAGGATATCGTGGAGGAGGTTTTCGTGGTAATTATTATGGAAGAAATTCTGGAAATTGGTGATGCAGCGTTTCTAGCTAGTAAGCTCGAACCACTAGGATCGTTGTCCCAACGAGCGGTGAAATTGATCAAGTTACTCAAGTCGTGAGTTATGTGAGATGAATGGTTAAAATATGATTTTGGTTTTTGTTTACGCTATTAAACGTTATTTAAAACTTCAAGTGAAATAAAACGTGAGTAAAGAAGTTAAAATGAACGAGAAAAGAAAACATTAAAGTTAAAAGAAATAAAAGAAAGAAGTAAAAGAAATGGAGATAAAGTAAATAAAAGAAATGAAGATTAAACGAGAAACGTAAAATGTTTTTAGATTTTTAGATTTAATAAAAGGAAGAAAAGAAAAATAAAAGTTTGAAAGAAAGTAAAATAAGCTAAAAGANAAGTCGTGAGTTATGTGAGATGAATGGTTAAAATATGATTTTGGTTTTTGTTTACGCTATTAAACGTTATTTAAAACTTCAAGTGAAATAAAACGTGAGTAAAGAAGTTAAAATGAACGAGAAAAGAAAACATTAAAGTTAAAAGAAATAAAAGAAAGAAGTAAAAGAAATGGAGATAAAGTAAATAAAAGAAATGAAGATTAAACGAGAAACGTAAAATGTTTTTAGATTTTTAGATTTAATAAAAGGAAGAAAAGAAAAATAAAAGTTTGAAAGAAAGTAAAATAAGCTAAAAGAAAAATGAGCTAAGTTAAAAAGGTTTAAAGAAAATTCGGCAGAGTTTCGTTTAGGAATTAACCAAACAAAACTCCACTCGATAAACGATGGAGAAAATCAAAGTCTTACTCGACTTGTAAAAGAAATAAGAAATGAGAAAGAAGAAAACAAGACACGACTCGAAAAAGTTTAAAACTAAAATATTAAAGACAAACTCGCTATGTAAAAGAACAACCAAAAGCAAACTCGCTATAAAAAAAAAAAAAAAAAAAAAAAAAAAAACTTTAAACTCGCTACCAAAAACAAGCACCAAACTCGCTATCTCATTTGGAGACCAAACTCGCTAGCAACATTTTGGAAACAAACTCGCTATGGGAAAATAGACAGCAAACTCGCTAGCCCTTTTGTATGATACTCGCTAGGATCACAAGCAAGCAAACTCGCTATGACCACCAAACTCGCTAGGAAGAGAAATTCAAACCCGGAACTGTCTTTCCGGATTATCAAACGGTGTAACCAAGAAGGGTTTTGAGCTCCTTGTCTTGAATCCTGACATAATAAAAAGAATAAGTAAAGAAAATAAAAATACTACAGAAAAACTCAAACACAATCCTATTATAGCTCCCCGGCAGCGGCGCCAAAAACTTGATGCAGGTTTTACTGACCAGGTTTTAATATTTATATTACTTGTATTACCTAAGCTCTACCTATATGCACTAACGGACAGAGAATCCGGTCGTGTGTAGGATAGTAATTGGTAACTCCGAGGTCGTCCCAAGAGCTATGTGGGTCGAATAATGTCTAAGTCTAATTGTCACAAAAATTAAGTAAAGATTGAAATGATTTGTTTTGATTAAAAGAAAGTAAAAACAAGAAAGCAAATAAAAGTAGAGTTGTGATCAATGGGAGAAAGGAGTACTAGCCTAGTTACTATCTTATACCGTTTTTTACCAAGTTTCCTATTAAACTTTTCTATGCTTTAGGTGGGGCGGACATATATCACTAGGTGCATATGGTCAAGTTCCCTAGCCTATCTTCCCCGAATCGAGCCTCATGGCAAGTAGACGGGTTCAAGTCATTAAGTGCCCTACAAGCAAGACTATTCTCTAAATGGCCCGTTGTCACGATCATAGACCATTCTCTAACTTCTATAGTTTATCAATTGTGCAAGTTGACAACAAAGAAAAATAAAAGCTTATGACATACGCTTAGAACAAAAATGAAAAACAGTGGACAAGATATTAAAACAACTTTAGAAGATTAAAAAGAAGGATAAAAGATTAACAATGAAGGCCAAATGAGAATGATCTAGGAGATGACCTTATATACGAGCTAGAAGGAGCTAGGAAGCTTCCTTTTTGGCTCATGTACACATTTTCCCCCTAGATATTTGGAGACGATTTTGTTGTGCTAATCTGTTTACGTTGGAGATGTTCGATTCGATATTATCCTAAATATAATTTGTTGACTGAGCATGGTGATGCTACCAACAGTCATGTTATATTTGTAATCTTTGTCGATTTGTGAAACTCAAATTCTGCACCATGATTCTTAACCTGATAATCATTTATGATCACTTTTCTTTTGAAAACTCGTGCGTTAATCCCTCTCGGTTCTGAAGATACTTCGTTTGATGAAGCTCGCCTTGAGAGATATTCGATTGTTTGAAATTTTGAGACGTATTCCTTGATGGATTACCATCTGAGTATGAAGTTGTTTTGATCTGGTTATGAGAAATTATTGCCACGACTCAAGGTAGATTGTGATTGCAATAAAGGCATGTGTATATGATGCAAGTATTATGACGCCTGGCCAACGTGATAATAGTTACATCATATAACTTGAACTTATTGGAATCATATGATATTTTGAACAGTCCCTGAGAGCAGTAAGTTGGTTGATTCGTGAATTTATCCATATAAGAGTGAGGTTTGCTTAATTTTGAAACTCCGTTGTGAATGACATCAGTTGAAAGAAAGAACTGAAGGACCAATTTCTAGGAAGTGATCTTATCTGTCCAAGTGTTTATCATTGATGTGCTTCGTATATCTCCTCTTAGAATTTTATCTGTCATCTGTCATCTGCTACACATTTGCTTCGCATCCGTTGGGATGAGATTTGTTATGATTATGTTCTATTGGATCGAGTCATGAGAAACTATGTCGTTGTGAAGATTTTGGAAGAACCTCCTCGAGTGTGAGGATATTTGTGACGATATTAAGTGAATTGCTACGACTCCGTATAACTATAGTGACTTCAATTATGCGGACGAAATTTTCTTTTTAGAGAGGAAGAGTTGTAAAACCCTAAAATCCGTAATCCTAATTTTACATATAATTTGAAATTTTTCTAAATTATGCATACAAAAAAAAAACGCAAATATAATTGAACGAAGTAACAATAAAGCCATAAAATCATAACGAAACGTCACTTTAGAAACCTTTGAATATACTTGAACTCCAAAATAAAAGTTTGTGACCTAAAATAAATACGAGGGAATTATTTCGCTTCATGGACTTTTAATTGGGCCGTTTCCCTTGTACTACGCAACTTAGTTTAACAAATCTAGTCCTTGACCCATGAATCTTTAGCCCATGTCTTTCCCTAGGCCTTGTGGCCCAACTCGATCCAAACAATAATAAGAGGAAGGCCGTTTTTTTTTTTTCTCATAACACAAAAACATAAAACGTTTCTACCAAAACCCTAAACACACTCAAGAAAATAAACGGCTGCACCTTATTTCTTTTGGATTTGAAGAAACAACAAGGGTTTCAAGAAGATGGTGTATGATTCGTGGTATGGCTGATTCGTGGGGGAAGGAATTTCTTTGGAAAGAACTCTTTTGATCCGTAGGTATGGCTGCTCTTCTCCATTCGACTTGTATCAACTTTGTGGTATCAACAATCCCTTCTAATTTCATCTCTTCTTAATCATTATAAACATATAATACATGTCACATAAAATTATATATGAATCGTATAATATAAATGATATGTAATTCGTATGGTTATGGTCACATAAAATCATGAAGAACACCCTAAGTGTTAATCTATAAAGTTGTATTCGACACGTATAAAAATTTGTATGAATTGTTGTTGAGCTTAATGGATTCTTATGTGGAGTTGATTTATGTGGTTTTTATGCTTATATTCTGGATATTATGGGTATTATGATCATGTATTAAAATGGATTAAAAGAATAGGAAGAACTAGGGTTTATGTTATTGTTTGATTTGGGACAACATTGATAGTCGAATATGTATGCATCACCAAACGAATTTTATAAATGTTTAATTCAGTATTTTTGTTTGCAAACTTAGTTTTAGTTCTTAATTAAGTTTTCCAATTGGTTGGGAGTGAATGGGAGTCAATTTGGGTTTAAATAAGTTAGGATATTGTTGTGATATTATGAGGTTCCTGCTGTGCAGATTTTGGGTTGCGTTGTTTATATACTACATGATATTGTTCCATGCACAAGTGGGAGAATTAGTTATTGTGATTTTTGTAAATTTTTGGTTTGCTTATTTTAGTGCTTAATTTTGTCTTTTCTTTTGCTTGTTTTCTGGAAATGTGCCCTGTCTCCCAGCTTTACACTCAGATTCACAAGCTCTTATAGAGCTTGTTAGTGGGCCCCACTTTGTGCTTCTTGGCTTTTTGGGAAGCCAAGCAAGCATATTTGCTTATTCAATCTTAATTTTCCATTCTCATGCTTAATAGATAGGGCTGCACTAGCCATTTAGATTCTTACTTATCTGCTTATTTTTCTAAGTATTCAGTTTGTCATCATTTTCATAAGCTCATTACTAGCTTATTAGTGGGACCCAGATCTTGTGATTTGGCTTTTTGGGAAGCCAAGCAGTCCCACTTTCTAACCTTGAGCTTATTTGGTGCTTATCTCTTCATTAGATAGGGCTGCAAAGCCTTTTCTTTTTGTCCAAATTCAATAGAACACTGAGTAACACTCAGTCTCAAACCACTTTTCAACAAACTTCCAAGGCTTCTTTTAAGCTCATTAGTTGACCTAAGGGTTAGCTTTTTGTCTTTTTGGAAAGCCTTCCAGGTGATCTTTAAGCCCCAAGTTCCACTTTCTACTTTAGAGCTTATTTGAGGGCCCCACAAAGCCCCCATAGTGAGCTTTTGGACTGTTTACAGTCTGAGGTTCATTGGATTTGCTTATCTCTTTAATAAGCCCTTTTCTTGAGCTTTTTGGCTTCAATAGTGCTTCTTTGGACTTTTCTAACCTGTGTGCATAGTTCTCAATCCATTTTGTCTTTTGTACAAGCTTTAGTAAAGCTTATCAGATCAAGAAAAAACAAAGAAAGGAATTCACCTTATCTGCTTATTACCTTAAGCTCTTGTAGAGCTTATTGGTAAGATTTAGAGAAGTTGTTTTCACAAAAAAGTCTTATATTTCCTTGTTTAGTGTTTCTGTAAAAAGAAAATTCAAAAAAAGAAAGAAAAAAAATAAAGTTGCAAAAAGGTGGGTATACACAGATTCGAACCCTGGTCACAGCACACACAAAGCCTCAACACAACACTCACGAACCAGTAGCGCCCTAGGGTCTTACACTACACACCTTGCACACTTTATTATTTATACACATTTAAGCTATTTTCCCCTAATAAGCTGTAATGGCTTATTAGACAGCTTATCCGTGGCTTTTTCCAAGTTTTATTATTTTTGTATTTTTTCTGCTATCTTTCTTAGTAACATATATTTTTCTTAGATTTTTAGGATTTCATTTAATAAATATAAAAAATCAAAAAGAGTTTTTAGTGTTTAGTAAAAATAAATAAATAAAATACTTTTTATATTAAATAATTAATTAGTATAAGTTTTTATAATTTTTCTTAGTTATATAACTTATTTAGAATCTGTAAAAATTATATTTTCATTTTCTACTGTTCATTTAAATAGTTTTCTAATTTTATTTTAATTAACTAGTTAATAATATATAATAAGTAATAAATAGATAATAATTAATAATAATTATATATAAATACATAATAAATATATTTTCACTTCTAAAATAGTTTTTATACATTTTTAGCCTTTTCTAAGTTTTTAGATTATTTTCTAGATCACTTTTCCATTTTCTTTTTAATTTACATATTAATAAATAGTTAATAAATAGTTTTTAATTTAATTAATAATAAATAAATAAATAGTTGTAAAAATAATTTTCTTTTTCTAATAATTTTCTTAAGTCATTAGGATTGTAAAAACATAATTTTCATATTCGTAGCCTTTTTATTTCTTTTAACTCACGTTTTATTTCGTACGTTGACGTTTATTTAAACGTAAACGTATACGTTTTTAATTCTAGTTTCTATTCTCTTTTTCTTTGATGTGCGAAATCAGTCTGTAATTATAGTGATTGATTTTGTTCTCATATTTCCATCTTCACTCTCTATTCAACATCTCTCGATCTCAAACTTGTTTATACGTGGAACGTCACATCTCTTGGGGAAATTAACGAACCCGGGGAATCACTGTACTCTCCAGGATTATTGCATTTGTCTCAGACTTTCAGGTTATCTTTATTACAACTAGTCATTCACAAGTGGCTAGTTAGCGTGGTAATTACCTGTTGGTTCTGAGCGAATCACAAGTCCATTTATAGATGCGGAAAACTTAATGGTGGGCGACTTAGAAATATTGGAAAGATGGATTGGATGTGTAATATTGATTCGTGGTTGTGAAGATCAAAGTTGCTTACATTTGTCCCCTATTTGATGATGACAAAAAGGGGAAGAAGATTTACAAGATTGCAGCTTGAAGATCCTTGATGATATGCATAGTTTAAGGGGAAGACAACATCTTTCATAACATACTAACTTCAGGGGAAGTTCATGCTTATTGGTTTTGTTATTATCAACTAGGGGAAGATTGTTGGGTCTAATAGTTGAGTTGATAAAGACAAAACATGTGAAAGATGAAGGGCTAAAGTTGACCAAGAGAGAAAGCTACAATGATTAAAGATACAGGAAATATTCTTATATGGTGAAACGATTTTCTAAATATTCTGTATTCTTATCTCCTTGTAAACCTAATGACTCTATTATATAAAGAGTCATAGGTACAGGTTTTTATGTGTGTCAAGATGTGAACACCAAAGCGTGTGTATGTAAAACCAGGCATGGGTTTATGAATGCCTAGGTTAGTGTTTATTCAGCCTCAAGATCAAGTAATTGATCCCTGTTACAGGAGGTAACACGTTCTATACTGATCATATAGAAGTTGAGTTGTTAGTGTTGTAATGGTGTTGGAGATGATGATGAAGAAACCTTGTTAATAATAACATTTATGTTTTGATTATTCCGCTGCTTATTGTTATTGTTATTGTTATTATTATGTCCTAGACAAGCCTAGATCAAACTCAACAGATTCACTTACAACAATTGCTACCACAAGATCCCAAGAACTACACCATTTGAGACATAATGCACCAAAGCGTGAGAAACAAACCTGAGATACATTGGGCCATTTAAGATTCATTCTAGAATTGGCCAGCTGACATACAAACCTAAGTTTCCGCCAGAGTTCCACAACATATATACTACTCAAATATTCTCACCATTTCATTCAAAGTCGTTCAAGAGACCAACACCAGCTGAATTCAGGGACTGAATTCCTTTTTGGGTGGGCGACTGTCACAACCCGTAATTTTCGGTCATTTTTCCATCCCGACAATTCACTATTCATCAGTTACTATTCATCGTTTACTATTCACCGGTCACTATTCATCATTTTACTATTCATCATTTTTGGACTCCGTTTGTGATTCCGAGAAACGTTACTATTCATATGACACTATTCATCCCGAGAGAAAATCACTATTCATGATCACTATTCATGTCATCACTCATTCCATCGTATCTAGGGTTTACGGGTATTCAAATTCGCGTAACTGGCTAGGTTTAGCTGCGAATTCATACATCATTTGTAAGAGCATTTCATACGGATTTGATTAGTCAAATATATGTTCATGACTTATAAAGCCAAGTTTTCGGAAACAAACTTTCTTTGATAAATTTTAAAAACGGGCGTAATTTCTTTTGTGTCGTGTCGTGTTTATTAGTCTTAAACATTTCTTTTGAGTCCCCTTTAGTTGAGTCTTGTTTTCTTCACGAGTTCTCATAACCTTTACTTAATGTCTTTTAAATTTCAATTTTCTTTCACTAGTGAAGCATTTCCATTTTTGTTCAAAGTTCTCAACATCGTAAATGAACCCTTGTGAAGGTTCCGCCGGTTCCGCCAGAGCTGACATTTTATGCAGTATAAATAGAAGTCAACTTGCAAGAAAATCCTTATCACTTATGGAGAATGTTTTCACATTTCTCTCTCAACTAACAAAATAACATTTGACTTGTGTGATTCTCTTTTGTAGCAAGAAGTTCACAAAGTCAATCAAGAGGTTACAAGTTTCAACAAGAAGTTGGAAGACTTGTTAACTTTGTTTAGCATAAGCTTTGGTAGCTTATACTTTGTATGTAATGTAGTGTGTCAATGATAGGTTAGTATTGTAGGCCTCAAAATACTTAGTGAGTCGGGAGTTGTTTGTACCCATTCGTAAAAAACTCATCGGGAGTGGTTGTACCCTTGGTAAAGAACTCGACATCTAGCTTGTGTCGGTAAAAAGGAATGTAGCGACGTTAGGTTGGTTCTACCTCGAACGAGAACTCGGTATTTAGCTTTGTACCGGATAAGTGTAAGCGACGTGTGACTATAGGTGTCTCCAGCCGAGAAGGATTTGTTGATGAGTGCTGAAACTCTCGAGTTGGGATACTCGGGGCCTGGACGTAGGGCAAGGGACAAGTGAGGTCCTTGTAGCCGAACCAAGATAAACAATCGTGTTGTGGTTTGATCGTTCTATCTCTTTACTTGCATGCTTTATATATATATTGTGTTGTGTTCACATATTAACTTTGAGATGGTCAAAGTGTTTCCATTCAAATAATAAAGCAAAACGTCAAGTATATCTTTGATTAAAACGGGTAATTTGTAAAAGATAATTAACGTAAAAAGCGGTAAACTATTCAACCCCCCTTCTAGTTTTCCACATATAGAACAAGTGTGATTGCTATTTTTAGCATAAAAAACTCTCCCAAAATTCTAAAAGAATGACACGTGGAAACCTCCCTACTAATAGAAAGTTTTAAAAATTTTTAAAATCATTTTCGGTTTAATAATTTAAAGAAAATCCTTAAAACTAGGAAGCATAATTACTGATTTGAATACGAAGCATAAAACTAGGAAGCATAATTTGGTTTTCAAAATTCATCGACACACAAACCATACCTATTCAAATCACACACATTTCCATAAAAAAAATCCCCAAATCACACAATCGTTATTTTTTATTCCAAAGCCCTAATCGTTTGTTAAACACTTTAGGCATGCTTTGATCTTCATCATTTGTTTCGAGATGACGACAATTAAACACCGCAACAACATGAGGATAATTAAGGTTTTAATTCAAATTAAAACCCAATGGTGATGATTTCAGCTTGATTTTAGGGATTTTGATATTTCAATTTTGGTTATTAATTAGTGATGATTTTATGTGTGATTGTGAATTTAGGTGTTTGCATTGATGATTGGATATGACTGTGCAGTTAATTATCTGGTATAGTATGGATTCATAGTTTTAGCTTTTACAGGTTTATTGTATATGCTTATGTCTTTATTGACATCTAATGTATCTTGGAATATATGCATTGTAGGCATGGTATAGACTTTCCACCATTTGTAGCAGATTACAAGGAGTCAGTTGTCAATGGTATAATTTTTACCTTTATTGATTAGATCAGTTATCATTGGTTATATATATTGTCCATCCAATAATTTTGTCTTGGCCCTCATTTATATGGTGTTTAAAGATGTTATTGTAAGTCTTATTTACTTGATAGGTGGCTTGTCAAAATGGTCTGGAAGATTAAAATCTTTGTTGCTCCGCATTAATGGTTTTATCATATATATCTTAACTTAATATTGGTTTCTCTATCAAATTATCAAAATAAATTTATATATGTATAAAGACACACTCATGACTTTTACGAACGCTGGTTCTCAATATGATTTTTCATGATCCTTACCATATAGGTCATCTATAATAGATCACCCACAAGAAATACAATTGGAGTGTGTTTCTACAAAAGCAAAAAATAAAGGGCATGGTGTCTTTGACTGATGTATCTCGATCCACCTTGCTTCATACTGAAGAACCATATGTTGCGGTAAATCTGAAATTCCTTTAAAGTACTTTGGATAAAGTAGCATCTTTACACACAATTGATTTATCACTTTTGTGGCGTTAATAGTAGTACAACACTTAACACCACAATAGTGGCATCCTAAAAGGCTAACCGCTAACGGGCATAAAATTATGATACATTTGCAAAGCAACTAACATATTATTTAATTGTTTATTGCAGAAACATTTGATGTTATCTTGTGGAGGTGCCAATAATGATGATGTCCAGTTATCTCAGCTTTTGAATGATATCATCCTAAACTGCGACCAGATGTTCAGAGTATACTGCATCTCTCCGGAATTCAGCAGAGCTTAACATTGTATAGTAAAGGTAACCTCATCAAACATCCAAAACATTTTATTTTCTACCTGTTTGACTTAATTTAAGTTATTACATTATTAATTTTTTGTTGTTGCCATTAATCTTTATGGAGGTTTGTGAACTTTTCACCTATAAATGACAAATCCGTCTTAATGGTTGTTTGGTTAGTGCTGTCAAAAAGGGTGTTTTGCCGATGCTGTCTAAATAGGGTGTTTGGTTGTTGCTGTAAAAAAGGATTGTAGTTATCAATTTTTATGCTTTAGTCTTTCTGTTATATTAACTTATCGTAGTATTTGACAGTTCTGGGCTACACACAAAATGGTTTTGGTACAGAAGCATTGATAGATAACGATGCTCCATTAAATGATGCTGGAACAAAAGCTGGAATACCAAATGATGCTGGAACGAAAGGTTAAACAGCTTTTTGAATGATAACCACAAGACAATTAAAATCTTTTAAAGCTTTTTGAATCACGCGTATTTGTCATATGCATATACTTTTGGCATATAATTTAGAGTCTTAATGATTTATTAAATGTAACTCCACTTTGCTGCACATCACCCTACAAGAATTCATAAATCTAATAACATAATGAACTCATTCCCTCATTTATATACTCGATCTGCACATCAGCCTACAATTAAGAAGGGGTGTTTGGAATTACTTATTCTCTCATCAATTCATTACATATCTGATATACAGGTTGAGTGATACCTAACATGAAAATGGGACAAGGTGAAGGCTATTTACTAGACAAGGATAAGTTACCAAGTGGTTGTGTTGCAAGTAACGCATATGGTTCTATAGATGATCTTATGAATGGAATGATGAAACCGGTATGATCTTTTTTCCGATGTAATAGCATTTGTTTCCTTATGATATTCTTAAGAGCTTCTTATCAAATCTATGTCTTATCCATGCCTAACTTTTGATGGCTCTTAATCTTCCTTTCGCAGGTTACCAGACAAGTTTTCTAAAGGAATTCGATTGTTTATTATGGATCATAGTAGACTGCGTTTTCGAGATGTTGGTTCAAGATTTCATCATGATACCCAATGAAAAAAAATTGGTCGCGTAACAGGAGGTAAGAACCATTTTTAGAACTTCTTTGTCTGATGCCTTTGAGCGCTACATTTTTATTGTCATTTGTGGGTTAAAATTTCGAGTTCATATAGCAAGATCTATGATTTTGAGACACTTTTTATCTCTTAAAATTTGTGAAAAACTATTTATGGGTCAATATTTGATTGCAAAGATAATATACTATAGAAACTTGAATGATCTAAATCTTTGAATAAAAAGGTTGTGAGGTTGTATGCTATAAAAGGACTTTCGATGACTTTTAAGCTGTTTAACAACCCATTTATAAGTAAATTAAAAGTAATTCACACCTCAACCTCACATCAATGAAATAGTTGTCTGACAAGAGTCTGTACCTATAGCATTCTTTGTGTCATTAATAAGGCCAGGATGGCTACTTAAATTATTGAAAACGTTTTTCTTAAGATTTTCTATTGTTTTTGAACCACCGTGACCTATATGAATTCTAAGATCATAAACAAAGCTTCGCAGTTGGTAACCTAAACAAACCAAAGAGATCTTCATAAAATCCCGTTACATGCACGGTGACCGTCAAAAACACCAAAAAGGCAGCCATTTGGTAATAATGCAATGGTCAAGGACGTGGAGGTAACATATTTTCTTAGCGTTCTACCTATTTTATTCATATGTTAAATGGGTGAAACTACCCTGTTTGACCCGATACCTCCCGTAGTCCTGTACTTGCTTTTCAGCCTCACTAACGAAGCTGCTTATATGTATATGTCTAAAGGTAAGTGAGGGGGTGTTTGGGATTGATTGATTTGTCTGCTTATTTTCTTAAAGAGTATAAGCAGGTACTAATTTACTTACCTATAGTTGTTTGTTTACTCCATTATAAGCAGTTAACCATCTCCAACATGTAGCAGAATTTACATGAGCATCACTTTTATTTGTTTTGTGCTGATATCAGTATTAATTTAGGTATGGCAATTGTAATAAGTTTACTTGCTAGCAGTGACCAAAGATCAAGGCTTTTTAAGTGTTATTTTGTGTGCATTGGGTTCTTATAAATTATGCATTAGAAATAATAATATTAGAAAAATATATAGATTAAAATAGACCTAACAAACGGACATGATTTCATGTCTGACATTTGTGACTCTAAACACTCGATTTCCAACATTGTCGTGGTACATTGTTCTTATGATGTAGCACCAGAAGCTACTTTTTTGCCTTTGACTTATAACCATCTTGAAGCTGATTTACATGTTCTTTGAGTAATAACACTTCATCTTCTAATGATGTCTTCACTTTTTTCACTTCTCCTTTGAAAAAAGGTTATGTGAAGCAAGCGTTTCCATATTGTTTGGACATGATGGATGCTGGTGTGATGCCTCAGGCTGAAAATTTTGCTAAGCTCATGAAGACGTGAGAAAACTTCATAATATAGAGACTTGAGAATTTTTTTGCTAAGTTCTATATTTGTTGAGTTGATTTGTATGTTCTTTTATCTGTGGCAAGGAAGTAAATATGTTTCAACCTGGTANGAAGCTGCTTATATGTATATGTCTAAAGGTAAGTGAGGGGGTGTTTGGGATTGATTGATTTGTCTGCTTATTTTCTTAAAGAGTATAAGCAGGTACTAATTTACTTACCTATAGTTGTTTGTTTACTCCATTATAAGCAGTTAACCATCTCCAACATGTAGCAGAATTTACATGAGCATCACTTTTATTTGTTTTGTGCTGATATCAGTATTAATTTAGGTATGGCAATTGTAATAAGTTTACTTGCTAGCAGTGACCAAAGATCAAGGCTTTTTAAGTGTTATTTTGTGTGCATTGGGTTCTTATAAATTATGCATTAGAAATAATAATATTAGAAAAATATATAGATTAAAATAGACCTAACAAACGGACATGATTTCATGTCTGACATTTGTGACTCTAAACACTCGATTTCCAACATTGTCGTGGTACATTGTTCTTATGATGTAGCACCAGAAGCTACTTTTTTGCCTTTGACTTATAACCATCTTGAAGCTGATTTACATGTTCTTTGAGTAATAACACTTCATCTTCTAATGATGTCTTCACTTTTTTCACTTCTCCTTTGAAAAAAGGTTATGTGAAGCAAGCGTTTCCATATTGTTTGGACATGATGGATGCTGGTGTGATGCCTCAGGCTGAAAATTTTGCTAAGCTCATGAAGACGTGAGAAAACTTCATAATATAGAGACTTGAGAATTTTTTTGCTAAGTTCTATATTTGTTGAGTTGATTTGTATGTTCTTTTATCTGTGGCAAGGAAGTAAATATGTTTCAACCTGGTAGAGATTTTATACCAGTTAAAGACAAGGTAGGTCACAACCTAAAATTTTATCCAGTTCAGTTCTTCTCAGACCTTGGTGCTTCTTATTTCAAGGAAGCCATGAAGATGGGTGTTAAAGTGTATCACAACTTATTAAATATGTTGTAGCCTGTTGTGATTATAGGTGGTTTGAAGTAGTCATAAGTCTATATGGTGTTGAGTTACTTGATACACTTTTTTACATATCTCTTGCATAATCCTGGCCTTGATTATAACGGATTGGTTGAAAGAAGTGAATCTAAGGTTTATCGGCATGCTTATGTATTTGTGTAATTCATTACATATTTGTTTATTATCTTTTGAGATACCCAAACTTAAAAATTAAGCGTCTAATATTAATCAAAATGAAATGATAGAGCTAGCCCGCCCATCGGGCGGGTCTTGAAGCTAGTATTATATATAACAGGAGGCGTTTGACCAAATTAAAGCCACCTAATCATGGTCAATGGCGAGTCATCACTTTTTGAGCGCCATGTCATCACATCTCTAAATTCGAATTTATTTTTCAAAAAAATGACACTTTCAGGATTCGAACCTAGGTCTTGGCATCCACACACAAGCATGTCAACCAGTGGAGCATGTATGTTATTGTGATTTGATTATTCAAAACAATTATGTCATGCTTTTATAATTAGTGCATTCCCTAATAGATATCCATAAACCTGTATACATTCCTTAATTATCTATACTACATATAAAGGAAAAAGAGTCAAAGTGGAAAAGTGAAAAGTCAATATTGTTGAAATGTTGAAATGTTGAAATCTTATTAAAGGAAATTATGAATGTAATTAATATTATTATTAAAACACCCCATTACTTAAAAGTACAATGATTTATTCACATTGTACAACCAAATTAATACAACCAATTAAAACACAAACCGGGTTGACCCGGACCGAACCGGGTTTCAAAACCACCCGGGGTCGAACCCGGGTTTCAAAACATTATCCAGTTACTTAAAAGTACTAATTTATTCACATTGACAGCAATTAAAAAATATCTATCAAATTAATACACAATTAAACAAAACCGGGTTGACCAGGGACACTTCAAACCCCGGACGGGTTGGAACCAAGTTTTAATTTGAACCGTTTTCGACCCAACCCTAGCAAGTTTTGGACCCGGTTTAAATCGATATTTTTGCTTGGAACGGTTCAACGCTTGAACCAC
>LBNU01015710.1:136444-153214 GCA_014162995.1 Artemisia annua
ATATATATATATATATATATATATATATATATATATATATATATATATATATATATATATATAATAATAGTAGTAATTAAGTATTTAATTAATTAAGTTTATAATTAATTAAATATATTTGAGAAATCTTTATAACAAGTATGTTTGTGAGGAAATATTATATTATAAATATCTTTTATTTTTTTTTTATAATATAATTAAATATTAAGCACTTAAAATAAATACATTTGCATTTAGAAAAATTATATAAAGGTAAGTATTTTGTAAAATACTCTAAGTGTTGTAATTTTTAGAAATTTGGGCATGACCCGTTCGTTTGTTAAACTTTTCCATTTTCCTCAAATGTTGCAATTTCTCAAATAAACCGCTAGTCACTTTATTCGTAAAATTTAGTACGTAATAACTATATTATTCGTTATTAATATAGTTATCGTTTTAATTCGTTCTACGTTACAAAAATAATCACCGTAAGTTCAAAATATATGTAAAAACTCATTTTCGTCACCCGAAATATTTATTGGGCCTAAATTTCACTATTGGGCCCGTTAACCCAATATTAGTCCAAAACTATTTAATTCGGTTTAAGTTACGTTTTATATATTGTTATATATCGAAATTAATTTCTACACGTCGGATAATAATTTTTGGTCAAAAAGTCAAAGTTGGAAAAATGTCCATTGGGCTCGGCCCAACTGCCAACGAGCACTATTTTGGGCTCATTGGGCCAATTGGCCCAATAACCAATTTTAGTGGTTTTAATTTATATAACTTTTATATTTAAACATAATTAACACTTTTAATTATGTTTAATCCTCAAAATATAAAGTTTGGTCAATATTATTTTTATTCAACACAAATAATATATTTCGACCTAAAATAATTTATTTCACCAAAAATTGTATTTTTAACTAATTATTTATAATTAGTTACAGTTAATTCAATATATAATTAATTATAATCTTACAAGCAAAACTTCCACCAATTCACCACTTGAGCCAAAATTTTATGTTTTTCAAAAACCTAATAATCTCATAATTTTTATTATGGCCGATTTGTATATATACACATATAAGTGTATATATTGTTTTAATTCGCAAAATTAGTACTAATTATATTTGTGCCTTCAATTTAGTACCACAAGTAACAAGTCTTACCACACAAGCAAGAAATCTACACATTAACTCCTAGCATTTATGATGGTTCGAATTACATGCATGCAAACATACATATGTAAACTTGTCAACTTAACAAAATATATATATTTAGCACTTGGTAACATCTTTGATCATCATAAAAACATGATATAAACAAGATTAGAAAAGTTTTGATGAATCCTTACAAAGGGTGTGTTGGTTCGTGGCTATGGAGACAAAGGGAGACCCAAATCACTTCAAGTTTAACCCAAATCACCTTTTAATTAACCCAAACTGTTGTAAATACAACCCAATATATCTTGATCTTCAAAAATTATGTGTGTGTTTGGTGTGTGTGTGTGCTCGGCCAAGAGAGAAAGAAAGGATATGAGATGATAAATGTGATCTAAAATGACTAGTTAAAGTTGTTCTTGGATAATAGATTTGGATAAAAGGGTTCATTAGGGTTAATAGAGTTTTCCTTGGATATTAGGGAAATTTGCATGTGATTATAGTGAGTGGGGAGTGATGTGGCCGGTTAGGGGAATCCAAGAAGGGTGGGGAATGAGTAATTTTACTCCCCGTTGGTATATCGTGAGTCGGTTTAAGCTTAAATGTAGCCGTTACGTCCCGGTTTGACGTTTTTGGACACATATACGTAAAATAAAGTTTTTAGCTACGATTTTGTCAGAAATGAAGTAAAATGAGTTTACTGACTCAAAAATATGTTTATTTGACCTATACCATAAATACTGTGGTGTCGGTTCGCGTGCGGCGTTGTTTTTCAGAAAATCGTGAGAAAGCTCTCAGTAAATTACGAAACTTGTCAGTAACTATCCGAAATGGATTAATTTGTGTTTACTGACAAAAATAAACTTTTTCAGTAGTGACTGTAAGCTACAATATGCATGACAGCTCCCGAAAACATTCAAAAACGTGCAGAAACATGCAGAAATGTGCAAAAATGCATATAATATTCAAAGTAAGTATAATAAATAGAAATTTATTATAAAATTAATTTGTGAAAAATACCATTCGTCACACTACATCCTCATCCTCCTCCTCCTCCTCCTCCTCGAGAGGGTCTACATCCTCATCCTCCTCCTCCATAGAAGGATCAACATCCTCATCCTCATCAGAGTGGGAATCCACAAGTCTACGCCTCTGAGAGGGTGAACCGAAAGGTGGTGAAGTCGGCGATCTCAAACGGCGACATGATAGGGAAGTGGGTGATGATGACAGAAGAGAATGAGCATGAAGCTGAATAGGTGGTGATGAAGGTCGTACCGACATACAAGCTGTAGTGCGATAGGGACATCACGAAGTCTGAGCTCGTGCCAGCACCTGATGTAAGGTGAGCTGTCGCGAAGAACTGGAGCGATCAGCTGATGAGGCAGGTAACTGAGAAACAGGTGAAGTACGTGGGCCTGAAGTGGCCGATGATGAAGAAGCAGTAGTAGAATGTCAGACGATCATATAGGGATCATCCTGAGCTGGAAGAACCTGAGTCCATGCTGGTCGAGGTGAGCCAGCAAGGATGCTCTCAAATACATCAGCAATAGGCGAAGGCATGTCTGTGACAACGGCGTAGGGATAGGTGTAAGAGTTTCAAAATAAATCAAACGCGCATCTAGTGTAAACTCAACGATATAATTTCTAGAATCAAACATGTTTAAAAATGATGTAAACAAATACCGCATTACTCTAGTCATGTATAAAATCATAAAAACCGCTTAAGTATCAATCATCATATTTACCAAAACTCAATACTCGAATAAATTCTCAAGGCATATATCATACTTAATCAATAAATCAGGAATATCGCAATAATCATAGTGTAAAATTCCAATCACAAACTTAAGTTCTCGCATCTATCCCAAAATAATCATTTCATAATCTCATATCGTTCAAAACTTATCTTAAAGAAAAGACTTCGGCTTGGGAGTTGGCAGGCGTTGGTCGAGGATCCATTTTTATGAAAATGGTTATAGTTTAGGTTTATTATGTACCTAGTTCTCTATAACCTTGGCTCTGAATACCAATCTGTAACACCCCCAAAATCTGGTACAGCGGAAGACTTACAAGCTTTCGGGGTGCTACGTGAATTGATACCATCACAAGTATAGATAACAAGATAACATAGATAATAATGTAAACCCAAGTCAACATAAGTCAAAGTTTACATTTATCCAAAATCTATAGATAGGCAAGCCCATAATAGATAGTAGGAAAACAGGTCTATAAAAGAAATATCAGAGTTTTCATCGATGCCTCAAACCAAGCCAAGACCCAAGCTACATCACCATAGTCCAAATAGTAAAGGCATACTTCTAGTTACTGATGCGTGGGTTTTGCAACCTTTGCACTTAGGTTTTACCTCTCAAGGGATCTTGAGAAGCTTACAACCCCCACCAGGCAGTGTACCTAACTGATGTAGTATAGTGAAGTGGCAAGTACCGGGGGATTGATCGTTCTCTCGGGGAATAGTGTCGTTAGGCTTGAAAAGCTACTCTAATTAGGTCTAAGGGTTGAGGGATGATTCTTTTTTTATTTTTATATTTTATGAAAGCAAGTAAAAATCTCGGTTTTGGAAGGAGTGGGCGGAATTAGTTGCTAGTCAACTAACCCAAATATCTACTTTTGCAAATAAAATTAAATAATAAGAAAATTAAAGTGGTTGTGAAACTTATAAATGAGAAATATGTATTTACTTAGATTTCCTTACTCCCTAGCTATCTTTTATATGTTAATTGGTTTGTTGTGATTATGTGGATGACGGGTTGTATTCCTTTAAACCATTCCTAGGGCCGTGTACGATCTTCCCTAACTCTATAAGCTCCTACTTCACTCCTATGTCGAGCCGACTTAAAGTTCCTAACATGGGATCATTAGAATTCGCTCATGCATTAAATACAACCAAATAATCGTAGTACACATCCGATTCATGTTTCTTAAGACGTTCAAGCAAGTTACCGTATAGGAGGTTAGCCAGTTTTCTTAAGCCTAACATCGACTTCACCCAACCACAATAATCACAAGCAAACCAACAACATATAATCAATAGCTAGGTTTCATTAGATCTAAGCAAACACAATAAAGACCTAGCCTAGCATGTTAATTGAAAGACAAGCATAAGATATAATCAAACAACACATAGACATATTGATAGATTTGGAAGAAGACTTATCTTTAATTAATCATCAAGGTTCTAAGGGTGAAAAACCCTTAAAAATACTGTAAAATACGAGCTAGGGTTTTTCCCAAAAGTTGCACACTAATGAAGGAAAATTAGATAAGTATATATAGATTTTACAATCTGACGGCGTCACGTATTAGAGTGTGACGCCGTCACCTCGCCGCCAAACTATAATTCGGATTGCTCAGATCCACTCCTGACGTCGTCCCCTTGTAAATTTCTCTGGGCCGTCTCCCTTTAGCACATAACGTGACGGCCTAGGCGTCACAAAGCGTGATGCCGTCACCCTTTAAATCTTCAAATCTTTCTAGGGCGTCTGGTGTAAAAATCATCCTTTGTCTTGTCAGAGCGTGACGGCGTCAGGTACTGTTTCCAGCATATTTTGATACTTTGTCGCTTTCTTCACTTTTATGCTCCAAAAACGTCCAAAATGCTTTCTTTTCCAGAATTCCTCTTCAAATTACCTAAAATGACAAAAGGAACGATTTAGAGAAATATTTAATCAAATAATTACGGATTAGGGCTTAAATGACCCCCTAAAAGCGTAACACTTTTCGCTTCATCAAATACCCTTACACTTGAGATTTGCTTGTCCTCAAGCAAATGCGCTTTTATTCCAATCAAAATATGAGTTAGGGGTCATTTAACACGAATATAAAAGTAATTACAACAAATAGTCGTTCAACACTAGTCATAATAAGCACGGAAATCATACACTAGCACCTCACAAATAGTGTTTGGATACTCTCATCTCTCGGGTGTTATAAACCTACATAACTAGATGGAAATGGAAGAAATATCACTCACTACCTGTCATAGCAAATAGATTACCATAGGCTTGGGCAAGGATCAAAAACCTTCTCCACTAGGCGTAAGCACCTAAGATAAACTATCAAAGAGGGCTTTACAAAGGGTTATAATGTTAGGTGTAGGGATATGATAACACGGTTTGGTTGGAATAAAGGGTATTTTTAGTGGTGGCGAGTTAATTATCTTGATCAAATACATGCACAAGATGGCGTTGCTAAGCCAAGACTCGACTCGAATTAAGCTAAAAAGAAAATATCAAAAACATAAATAAAGATAAAATGAAATGGGATGGTAGTCCGTATGTTTTTTCTACTTCTCTTTTTCCAATTTTTTTTCGTTTTTCTTGTTTTTTCGATTTTTTTTTCATACACTCTTGCCCTACCATCCAAAATAATACATCATAGGGGCCTCGGTTCTCCCCTTACACTTGAACTTTTACATACTTTACAATTAACTATTCTAATGACTCGAATTAAGATAATTGAAAAGCTTGGAGTACTTTAAAATATTAACGCACATATGGGGGTAATAATTGATGTTCTTCCCCATTACTCCATTACATTAGTACTTTACCCATGAGTCCCAATCGTCCCAAAACAATATGTACAAGGATATGACTCGACTTTGCAACCATGTATGTAATAAGACAATTAACTAAGGGTTTAAACAAATGTTGTCACAATAATGCACTAAAGATGAGTGCATACAAGGTAGGCTAAAGCGATTTGGGTGGATTGTAAACAAATTCTTCCTTTAAGTATAATGCTTAAAGTTAGAAACGAAAAGATAGTCTCGGAGGGGTGTACTAGGGGTATCGTGTACCAAAAATGAGTACAATGCTAAGGTGTGGGAGAATTACTTGACCAATAAAGTCAATGTAATTATATTACGGGTGTAAAACATGGGTTATCCTAATGCCTCTTATCATGTAGTAAATCTAACTACAAGAATGTAGTCTCACTTGTGGATTTGGGATGGCCACTAACGCAAGTTCTAGAAGCTATAAGCTACCGGTACACACACAAGCATAAAAAATGAATGCTTTTCCTAAGAATTCTAGGAGCGAACCTCACATATTTGGGGAAAATTTTTTTGAGCGGTACGGTTTTTTGTGCAAGTCATACAATTCCCTATCCATGAGACGCTTATTATACCTAAAGTATCACTTCTAAATGTTGTAAAAAATTTTAAATTTGCGCTAAAATTGCCCTAACCAATGTGTTAGGATCGTAGTTTTATGTTGATTTGTGATTCGGGAGGTCGGTTTAGATGAAAGAATAAGATATCCATGGTTAGTGAGAGAAAGTAGAGAGAGAAGGGAAACTAGGTGTGTTTTATTGATAATGAAAATGAAAGAGTAAATTACACAAAGCCTCATCCCTCCATGGAAGTATGGAGGGGTATATAAAGCCTAACAAACTCACAACTATTGCAATATTACATAACTAGTCCATGTGTTTAGGCTTAACAAGATAGCTAATGTAATCCCATAAATGTCGTTCCATTTACGTGTTAGGATGATTCCTAACAATCTTCCCTCAATAGGGCGACATAAGGGATTACTTACAACATTTCCTACAAGTACAAATACAAATAAAGAAAATTCTTCATCGGCTCTTCAAGTGCTGAGGATGACTACAGTTGACGCTCTTTGTCTTCATCTTGTACCGCGGCTTGAGAACTTTTTCTTCACTTGTAGGGAAATGATGTAATATGCATGAAATGGATTAACTTCCCCCAATTCATGCTGCATGTTTTTAGCGGCTTCTTCGTACACTTCTTTTTGGCGAAGTTTCTGAATCAGCTTCCCCCCAAACTGACATCCGTCATTAGCAGATTCGAAACTTTGATGTAGTCAACATGTCTTCTAACTTTTGAAGTTTTGAGTACGCAACGGAATTTGTAGATGACAAAGTAAACCACACCAAGCAAATCTGAGTAGTTACTTTATCACGGTTATACTTAACGCGGAAGCTCCGTTCGGGGGTAACATGCAAGAAATCAGCAGGATATTCTCACATATGTAGGCTACTTCGCACTTCACAATCCGCGAGAGTCGAAATGATTACACCAAAATCACAAAAGTGAACCACTGATAATCTCTGCGGAGGTCTTCCGGTAGTAATGAAATTGTAAACTCGATCACGTGAGTCTATTATGCGTCCTCGATGTGCACATTTCTTCCCCCTAAATGCAGATCCTCGTGGAAAGTGAGTGTTTTCGCAAAGAAATCGTGAAAAGCCAAAGAAGAACAAAGAACACCCACTTTATCTTCCCCCACGATGCCTTCTTTGAAATCGGAAGCATACACACTATGTTAACGATGAAAATCGGAGGCAGCGTAACCCCATATGTCCAATTAACCAAACAGGTGTGAAGTACCATAACTAGCCCCATGAGAATCAACTGCTGATAAACATCTCTACTCTTTTATATTCCTCTCAACTAACTCTTTACCGACCCCATTATCGTTCTGACGGCTTTTTGTAATGACTACTGATGGAGAAAACCCAATATTATGAACTTGAGAACGAAGTAAAATAGCCCGACCTTGTGACTTAAACTTGCACTAATGTATGACTAAGAGCGGTGTAGAGAGTTCGTCCACCATCGAATCCCTAAGTACTCTATACTCTTCAACCAACCAACCATTAAGTATAAGACATACATCACCTCTTGATTATCCACAACAGCGTGTGACACTGAGCACTACAACGTAACTCCTTAAAGTGATAGTTATTTGTGGTAATAGAGAGGAAGAATCACAAAATAACTAGATATTCAAGTCTTCGTCATTGTAAAGGTTAAAAGCTCGAACAAGGATCTCGAAGAATCTTCATCCAACCAACCCCGATATCTTCAGATACTAAGTACACGCACCCGTGGAATGTCACTTCAACCTCAAATAAATAATAATGAATAAACGCCGTAGTCACATTTTGCGGTAATGCCCAAAACTAGCCTTTTTGACGGTTTAATGTGAACTTGATAATGGTTTCCCGATCTTGTCAAAAATTTATCCCCGTGAAAATTTGCAACAACCAAAATACCACCTCTTTTCGCCAAATAATGTATCACAGTAGTCATAGTGCATATAATAACATTTCAGTCCAAAATATATTTAGCTTTCAAGTCCAAGTCTAGTCCATCACCAAAGTCATACAATCCGGACCCAAAACAATTAGTAGGCCCGATCTAATAATAAAAATATGACAGTAACTTGGTCCAGTCAAACACCTACCCTAATCACACGGTTATAAACTACCACAAACCCTATCATAACACATGTGATAACCCTAAATACTCTCACACAATAACCTCCGCCCCCATCTCTTCTTTTTCTCATCATACTTTTCATAATCTATCAAAATAGATCTGCAAATTCATTCTCCCAACAACTAAGTCCCATCAGCAAACTCTAATCTCATCACTAATTAATACCCAGTGATAGCCATCATCATCGAATGCAAGTGAAGCACAAACAAAATCCATTTCTCCTTTTCTGCTTATGAAGACCGAACACAAATACAACTCAACAACAATACCTTGACCTTTATCTATAATTACTGCTCAAGACGAATCACTAACCCATCATTCAAGGCATCAAGATCCTTTGGAGGGTCACGGTAGGTTTCTACATGTGTTGTTTTCGTTTTCTTGTTTCAACCGAGCACAAGAGGGATGAAAACTTAGGTTTTTGTTCTATCTTTTGAGTTAGAATATTGAGAGAAGCCAAGCTTCGAATAGATCAACGATGAGTTGTGTTCGTAGAATCTTTTAAAGATTTGTTATACAATCATTGTAACACAATCTGAGATCTTTTGTTTTCCTTCAAGTTTTTAATTTTAGATCTGTGATGATTTGCTTTCGAGATGATAAGTTCTTAAATGATCTTTAAAACTTTCAATGGTATGCAAATCGAAAGGCAAACTGAGATCTTGTATTCTTTTATGTTTCGTTTGATGTTGTTATGAGATGGAGATAGTGTTGTGGCCGTGAGATGGTGATGTGATTAGGTTACTTGTTGGTTTAGTTGTAGCTTGTGTTGTATACTTTTGTGTCTCGATCTGGTCTTCCTTTTCTTTTTTTTTGTCGACTGATTTAGAACTAGGAAAGATAGAATAGATCTGAGGTCTTGCAAGAGTCTTGGTAATTGGTTTTGGTCAAACGTCCTCATTTCTGCTTCATCTCCATTCTTGTAAAATTCTCGTTAATTTGATACTTATCGAGAACGTGATTTTTGAGAACGTGGTTTTCGAGGACATATTTTATCAAGAACATGTTTTATCGAGAACACGTTTTATCGAGATCACTTGTCGAGAACCTGAGTTATGTCGAGAACGTGATTCATGTTATCAAGAACCTCGTTTTCGAGAATGTGATTTTGACAGTTTAGGGTATTGGGTTCTCGACAACTAGTCTGTTCTCGATAACAAGTACCTTTCGAGAATTTCTTATACAAGAAATTTCGATAATAGAGCATTTTGACTTTTTGACCTTCATTTCCGGAGACTTTCCGACCACTTTTCCGACCAATATTGAAACCCACTTCTGACCACAAATTTTTCACGGGTTGGTAGCAAAATAAGTCACAAAGATGACAGTTTACATAAACTGTTAACGACACAGAAAAAAACTACCACAAGAAGACAGATCTATGAAACTGATAGTGAAAGGTTGGGACTTTTTGACCACTTTGATACCATAACGTGTATAAGACTGATAACCCCAAAAAAAATATGTAAAAAACAGTACCGACACATGGTTAAATCAGCTTAAAAAATACAACTTTTGACAAGATAACACCACAAATCAACAAAGTAAAAACCTTGGCTCGTTATACCACTGTTAGGATCGTAGTTTTATGTTGATTTGTGATTCGGGAGGTCGGTTTAGATGAAACAATAAGATATCCATGGTTAGTGAGAGAAAGTAGTGAGGGAAGGGAAACTAGGTGTGTTTTATTAATAATGAAAATGAAAGAGTAAATTACACAAAGCCTCACCCCTCCATGGAAGTATGGAGGGGTATATAAAGCCTAACACACTCACAACTATTGCAATATTACATAACTAGTCCATGTGTTTAGGCTTAACAAGATAGCTAATGTAATCCCGTAAATGTCGTTCCATTTACGTGTTAGGATGATTCCTAACACAATGTTTCTCTCAGTTTTATTATACAAATACCTTTGGACAAAACAAAAATCAAGCGTAAAAGCATTTTCTAAGGCGCTTTCATTTACCCCCCTTACACTTAAACCGAACATTGTCCCCAATGTTCACATAAAAGATGTAAAAGTAGAGAAAGAAAGAATGAAACAAATACTCCCCTAATTTTTGATGTGGATCATGTGGTAACATGGTTAGATCTTCTTCCAAGATGATGTAAAAGCTCCAAGCTCAAAGCGACTCCAAAAGCTTGATGTCACGAACTTGATTCCATGTTCACCTTCTCGTCCAAAATAACCTGTTAAACCTGAGAAAAACAAACTAGGCAAACCTAGTGTAAAATCGGCGGCAAAATCTATATAAGGATATAATGCTTGTGGAATGCAAATTTTGCAGATTCCTGGAATTAGAGATGCAGTAATTTTTATAATCTGGCAGAAAAACTATATTTTAAAACGTTTTCTGGAATCAAAGGCTGACGCCGTCAGTTTTTAATGGCTGACGCCGTCAGAATTGATCTGACAGAATTCTTATGTTTAGTTTCCGGAAAATTTCTGGCAAAACAAATACCTTAACTCCTGGAATCCTGCAAAATTTTATTATGACTCGATACAAGCATTTGACTCTAAAATACTAATATGTATGTTTATTTTATAATGTTACGATTCATGTTCCAATTCGTTCTTATAAACAAATTTAGATTTCCCTTACACTTATCTTTTGCAAAATACCTTTATATGTAGTTAAGACGAAGTTAAAANTATGACTCGATACAAGCATTTGACTCTAAAATACTAATATGTATGTTTATTTTATAATGTTACGATTCATGTTCCAATTCGTTCTTATAAACAAATTTAGATTTCCCTTACACTTATCTTTTGCAAAATACCTTTATATGTAGTTAAGACGAAGTTAAAAACAAAATAAAGCATTTTCACAATTTTAATTTGAAACATGAATCAATAATAATAAAAATAAAACATGCATACGGAAACAAATAAACTCAAACAAATAAACACACAAAACAAATAAAGCTCGGGTTGCCTCCCAAGAAGCGCTTTTCTTTATTAATGAGTCTTGTAGCTAGACTCAAAGTCACACTCTATTACGTGACCTCGTCGTTGGTCACGGTTTCAAGGTCATCCTCGGGTTTAGTCTTATATTCCGGACCTAGTTGCAAGCATTCTTTGTAGAACCCAAATATCCTACTCATAATATAGTCTACTCCTCTACTTCTATCCTCATCATTCCTATAATAGACTGCTTGCTTATGTTCCTTCTCGATGTTTGACAAGAGTCGGTATTGCTCTATCTTATATGGCATTTGGTAAGCTACATCATCGGTCTCGTCTTTGAATCTAACTATCCCTAGAGATGGGTCATAATTCATTTTAGAGGCCTCAACAAACGGCTTTCCAAAAACTACTTGAGTTAAGCATGAATCAACTACCAGACGAATATCCTCAACAATCACGAAGTCGGTGACGTAAGTGAAATTTCCTACATAGACATGCATGTAGTCCCCTAACTCTACCTACAAAATTGCTTATCCATCCCGTGCTAGGAAATATCCTAAATCCCAGTTGCTTTTTCATTATTAAATTGTAGTGGGCTCTAGTCATGATGTTTATGGGAGAATTAAGATCTATGTAAGCTTTCCAAACATGCAAGTGACCTATGTTGCATGGTATATTGATGTTGGAAGGGTCACCTGTTTTGATGACTGGGTTACCTAGGAAGTATGGTGTCTCGGGGTCATCGAATAGATCCTTATGGTATGCACGTTCTTCCTTAGTGGGTAACCTATTGAAGTAGTCCTATCCATTATCTACTTCTTCTACTTCCTTCTCCTTACTCTCCTCAACTTTCTTAACTTCCTCCTTATGTTCACTATCTATTTCTTTTTTAGGGATTGGCTTAATAGTAACAACATTAAAAAAATGGACATGTTTGGAGGATGAGGGGTCCTTGATTTGGGGTCCGCTACTTGTGTTCCTAGCGTCCTTACTTGATGATGGCACCCCTTGGTTGTTGAATGCTTTTAATAAGTTGTCTATCTTATTGGTCATCTCCGCTTGTTGTTGATTAAATTCGGATTCGAACTTAGCCATACGAGCTTCTTCAGATGCCATAAACTTAGACATCATCCCCTCGAGGTTATTGGTACTACCATAATTATTAGAGGGATTGTTATTGAAAGTACGGTTTAAGGGTGAACCGTTGGGTTGGAAACGATTAGGTGGATTGGAAGAATTGTTTTAGGGTGTGTTTTGGTTTTGCTTCCACCTAAAGTTTGGGTGATTTTTCCGAGATGAGTTGTAGGAATCACCGTAAGGGTTTGGCTCGGGTTTGAAAGTGTACCACTTCTCTCCCGCTCCGTCGGTACGCGAGGATGCGTAGTCCGCAAAAGCTTGTTCGGGGAGTTCCATGCAATCTCGAGTGTCGTGGGGACCACTACAATACTCGCATGAGGAAGTGATTTTGTTCACTTGGCTTGAAGGCTTAGGAGCTTCGTAGGATTTCATTAGATACTTGACTTGGTCCTCAAGTTCCATGATCCTACGGTCGGAAGTGCTTGAATTATTCGAAGGCAAAGATATTAGCTTGACCGTTTTATTCAAATCACGGGGATCATTCCAACTTTCATTGTCATAGAGAGCAAGATCTTCTAGGAGTTCCCATGATTGTTCCTCACTTAGATCACGTAGCTTGCCACCGGCCGCTTGGTCAATGGTTTGCCTCGTGGGGATATTGATATGGTCATAAAAATTTAGACTTGGAGCCAAAGGTCTATGCCATGATGAGGGACTTTTTGGAGTAAGTCCTTGAATCGAGTCCATGCCTCGTAGAGGGTTTCGCCTTGACGTTGTTGGAATGCCAAGATGTCATGCCTTAGCTTTGTGGTTCTTCCCGGTGGGAAAAATTGAGCTAGGAAGCGAGAGGTGAGATTATCCCAAGAGGTGATGGATCCTGCGGGTAGACGTTCTAGCCATTGACTAGCTTGGTCTCGCAGAGAGAATTGGAAGAGACGTAATCGGGTAGTCTCTCGAGTGTCAACATCAAGGTCTATGGAATCTACGATCTTAAGAAAGTCCTTGAGGTGTTGATTTGGATCTTCGGAACGAAGTCCATGGAATGCACATCCGCTTTGCACCAACCGGATGGTGTCGGATCGCAAGGGAGACACATTGGCTCCTTGGGTGAGCTCAATGGTGTTTCGATAGCCTTGGTGGCTAGGACGGGAGTATTCTCCTAAAGTACGGGCTCTAGGAGGTGGGTTTGGTTGGGGTATGTTTTGTTGTGGTGGGTTGTTGGGATCAAGGATATTACCACCTTCCATGATGTCGGATGGTAATGGTTACGAACAAAGACACGAAGAAAAAGATAGACTAAAGAAAACCTAAAAAAATAAAAATAAAAATCTCACTAGAAAGGATTCTAACGAGTAGACCTAAGTAAAAATAAAATTTTCAACCTAAACAATAACTATTCCTCGGCAGCGGCGCCAAAAACTTGATGCGTCGGTTTTGCAAACTTTGCACTTACGTTTTACCTCTCAAGGGATCTTGAGAAGCTTACAACCCCCACCAGGCAGTGTACCTGACCGATGTAGTATAGTGAAGTGGCAAGTACCGGGGGATTGATCGTTCTCTCGGGGAATAGTGCCGTTAGGCTTGAAAAGCTACTCTAATTAGGTCTAAGGGTTCATGGATGATTCTTCTTTTATTTTTATATTTTATGAAAGCAAGTAAAAAATCTCGGTTTTGGAAGGAGTGGGCGGAACTAGTTGCTAGTCAACTAACCCAAATATCTACTTTTGCAAATAAAATTAAATAACAAGAAAATTAAAGTGGCTGTGAAACTTATAAATGAGAAATATGTATTTACTTAGATTTCCTTACTCCCTAGCTATCTTTTATATGTTAATTGGTTTTTTGTGATTATGTGGATGACGGGTTGTATTCCTTTAAACCATTCGTAGGGCCGTGTGCGATCTTCCCTAACTCTATAAGCTCCTACTTCACTCCTATGTCGAGCCGACTTAAAGCTCCTAACATGGGATCATTATAATTCGCTCATTCATTAAATACAACCAAATAATCGTAGTACACATCCGATTCATGTTTCTTAAGACGTTCAAGCAAGTTACCGTATAGGAGGTTAGCCAGTTTTCTTAAGCCTAACATCGACTTTACCCAACCACAATAATCACAAGCAAACCAACAACATATAATCAATAGCTAGGTTTCATTAGATCTAAGCAAACACAATAAAGACCTTGCCTAGCATGTTAATTGAAAGACAAGCATAAGATATAATTAAACAACACATAGACATATTGATTGATTTGGAAGAAGACTTATCTTTAATTAAGCATCAAGGTTCCAAAGGTGAAAAACCCTTAAAAATACTGTAAAATACGAGCTAGGGTTTTTCCCAAAAGTTGCACACTAATGAATGAAAATTAGAAAAGTATATATAGATTTTACAATCTGACGGCGTCACGTTTTAGAGTGTGACGCCATCACCTCGTCGCCAAACTATAATTCGGATTACTCAGATCCACTCCTGACGCCATCCCCTTGTAAATTTCTCTGGGCCGTCTCCCTTTAGCTCATAACGTGACAGCCTAGGCGTCACAAAGTGTGACGCCGTCAACCTTTAAATCTTCAAATCTTTCTAGGGCGTCTGGTGTAAAAATCATCCTTTGTCTTGTCAAAGCGTGACGCCGTCACTTGATAGAGCATGACGCCGTCAAGTACTGTTTCCAGCATATTTTGAGACTTTGTCTTTTTCTTCACTTTTATGCTCCAAAAACGTCCAAAATGCTTTCTTTTCCAGAATTCCTCTTCAAAGTACCTAAAATGACAAAAGGAACGATTTAGGGCAATATTTGATCAAATAATAATGGATTAGGGCTTAAATGACCCCCTAAAAGCGTAACACTTTTCGCTTCATCAGTTTCCTGAGAAAAACATGCTTAAAAAGGTCAGCTTTCGCTGGTGAGTTCATAGGTTTAAAGTTAAAACAATACGGGACCTGAAGGGTTTCGTGCTATGTGTGACTAGAGCAGGCATAGAAATCACAATCCAACATCAACACAATCACAATCTCAATCTCAATCACAATCACAATCAAGAGTTTATCATCTTAGGAAAGATGAATGGTCATAGTGAGTGGGCCCCTCAACGGTCACTAGCCAGGTCGCACTTAGAGTAAGGAACCACCTGTTACTACCCCGGATCTAGGCCGTAGTAGAGTCTATTCCAAACTAGGGTCCAAGCGCCCTAGCTCTAGGTCAACATCTACTTCCGTCTAACCTAAACTAGCCAACACAATAGCAAAACAAAATAGTAGCAGGTCCAAGAAAACTAGTTGCATGCTTTCTCCCCCAAGTTTAGAAAACAATTAAAATGCGAGTAAAAGTGGGGCTATGAAACTCACCTCGAATAGAGTAAGCAGAAATCAAGATAGATACGAATAAGCAAAAGAGAGTACGGCTAAGACTTCACAGCAACTACTGACTTGGCACAACCTAATCATATATGTAGAACTTAGCTTAATATAGTTTTCGAAAGTTAATTATTTCCCTTAATTTCCCGAATGATCTCCGTTTATTTTCCGAAAGAAAACGTTCTTTAAAAAGTTTTAGTTATCGCTTGGTATCGTTCGGTATCATTTGGTATGGATGCTAGAGACAAAGTCTCGACTCAAGTGAACTCACGCCAAATAAACACCTCAAATAATATCATAAATGCATAATCCATGAAATCACCTAACGGCATAAGTCTCAAGTAAATCAAATAGTCCACATAAACACATAATCGCATTCAAAACATATAGCATTCCAACATATTGCACATAAGGGTCAAGTTCAAATGATATGACCACATGGATCGATAAGTCATCGCCTAAAGGATCGACGGCTTATCAAATTCGTCAACTTGATAAGTCCAACCATTTACCGATTCACTTAATGATCCCCAAGTTATATCATAAATATTAGTCGTAGGATGTATTTCTCGTCTATATGGTCGCTTAATATCCTTATTGGGCTCCTATTGGGCTCGTCAATCCAATAGGTCCAATAACGATATTAATGACCTATTATCGTTAAACAAATCCGGGACTTTAATAAGAATAGGGTAAACTTAGTTAACACAAGAAAGAAACTAGCTTTGGACTAGTTTTGCGTGCACTCGAATATTTAATAATTCGCATCGAAGAAATCATTTATTTTCGGGAACTATTATTGGTCCTTATTTCAAGAGCATTTCCGTTATTAAATCGTGATTCAAATTCGTTATATATACATTTAATAAGGTTCCGATAAATATTAATCTAACTTAATAGTTAATAGTTATCGTTACGTTATTATTTAGTTATTATGTCACTTATTTATTATATAAGGGATTATATATATAAACGTTTACACACACACACACACACACACACA
>LBNU01015710.1:160846-171299 GCA_014162995.1 Artemisia annua
ATTTCCAAATCAAAGTCCAACTTTTAGACACTTTTGACGAATACTAGTTCAACTTCCGATTTAAATTTAAGAAAAAGCAAGTTTCGCACAATTATTCATAAGCAACATAAATAACATAAACATTTTTATTCATTCAACACATACATTTTTTTTCTCTTTTTTTTTTCTTTCATTCATTTTCATTTTTTTTTCACTTGCTAACGGAGCTTCATGGGGAAATTCCAAGACCTTACACCTTGTGGAAATAAGGATCCAAGGACCGATCTCGAACCGCAGCTTATTTTATACTTATAACTTTAATTTTTGCAACTTTCAAGCAACGTCTCCCTTTCATTTTGCATTCTTATTCAGATTCTAAGAAAGTATGCTTGTTCCAAAATTTAAATAAAAATTTGAACTAGTACTCTATATCAAATTTGTATAAAAATTTATTTCTGCTTAACAAAACGGTTTTAACGTTCAAAGATTTGAATAGAAGCACGTTATTAAGTCAAATTAGGAGCTCCTGGGAGGAAAAGCCATAGATTACTTATATAAGCTCTAAAGAGAACCAACTACTCCACGCTTAGCATTTTCATTTGCACAATTCGTATAAACTTAGCCTAAACGTTAAGGGTAGCAGCTAGATCAACACTCTAGCAGAGTCGGGATTCCCCTTGTTCTAGCCTAATCAAGTCTAAACTTTCACTAATGCCGAAGCATTAATGTATAGCAAATTATTTTTTATTGTGCATAGCACTTCTTTTTCATGCAATTTTTAACTTAAATACGGTAAAAAAATTAAAATTTTGGTCAAAACGGGGGTGCTAAGGACTAGAAGGTACAACATGTGAAAATTTTTGAAAAATTTGGTCAAATTCGCGAGAATTCCCCCCCACACTTAGAATTGAATATTGCCCTCAATATTCAACGTACCGGCACTTAGCCGAAACAATTGAACGGAAAAAGGTAATACTACTAGCTACGTGTGGAAACGAATTCTCATTTTCACACAAAGGATTATTAAGATATCCCTGGATAAACATTAGTAAACAAAGATTGGATATTGGGCGGTTGGATTGAAAACAAGTGCATCAATCATCACGATCTACGTGATTCCTGAAAACAAAGGCAAATAACACACAAAGAAGGCAAACAAGTAGAGGAAACTCCCCCACACTTAGTTGTTAGAATAATAGAAAGAAGATAGAATGATAAGTATGGGTTGCCACCCACGAAGCGCTTATGTTTTTGTTAACCGAGTCACGTAGCTTGACTTGAACCCGAATTCATTGGTCCTTGGGGAAGCAAGTGGAAGAGAAAATCTCCATTGGACTTTCATTCAAGATGTTTGGATAAACATTGAAGCACGTGAAAGTTCCACCCCGATAAGATATAACCGGCTCAAAAGAAGAAATGGAGATGCCGGGGTCAAAGATGGTATCTTCACTCACAAAGGAATGAAGAAGAGAAGACGTCACCGGATAGGTGAAGAAAGGAAGAAAGATCTTGATAACGATCAAGATAAGCTCATCATCTTCAAAAGGAAATTTGATATTTTCATCATTAAAGCTCATTTTTTCAAGAAGTGACTCGAGTGGGAGGGTCGGGATTAAATCATCAATAAGAAAATTCTCATGATTGAGAACATCTCCCCCCGGGTCAGGATCTTCCTTAAAATCAAAGAAATCATACTCCGGAGGAGGTATGATATGAGGGAGTTCTTTGGAGAACTCACCGTGAAGAGAATCAATCATACGAGATGAATCCTGGACCTCGGGTTCCATTTCGGACTCATCACTAGGAATATCGAAGATCGGGTTATTTGAAATTAGGGAGAATTCCGAATCGAAATCAAATAATGGATTTGTGAAAGTCATATTGAATGTTTCGGAAACCCTTGGAACAAGGTCATCAATATCCTTAGGAGGATTGAATTCAACTTCCTTCGGAGGGTGAGAAAGTGATTTATCATTTTCTTCATTATTTTCTTCTTCTAAGCTGACGAGCTCAGAAGGTACTTCGTCCACATAATCGATGTCTCCACAAGATAAAGATTCATCATCGTCGGAATCGGAGAACATCTCATTATGATCATTTTCAATATTGTGGAAAACTAGAAGGGGGGTTGAATAGTTTACCGCTTTTTACTTTGTTAATCTTTGAAAAGCTTTACGTGTAATTAACGATTCTAACTAAAGACAATATGTAATATGCAATATAAAGAAAGAAACGATCAAACCACAACACGATTGTTTATCGTGGTTCGGCTACAAGGACTCTTTTTCCTTGCCCTACATCCACGCCCCGAGTTTCCAACTCGAGAGTTTCAAGCACTAGTCAACAAGCTCCTTTCATCGGTGGAGAAACCTTTACAATCGTCGCTTACACTTTATCCGGTACAAAGCTAGATACCGGGTCCTAGTTCAAGGTAGAACCAACCTAACGTCGCCTATCCACTATTTCCGACACTAAGCTAGATGTCGAGTTCTTTAACAAGGTACAACCACTCCTATCGTCGCTTATACAATATTTCCGACACTAAGCTAGATGTCGAGTCCTTTACCAAGGGTACAACCACTCCCGTCACACTATGTATTTTAAGGCCTAAAATACTAACCGATCACTCTTGAATTTACACAATCAAATGATGTATAAACTACACTAAGTTTACACAAGGCTAAGCTAACAAGTCTTGCAACCTTGAGTTTAAACTTGTTACTTCTTGGATGAACTTGTGAACTTCTTTTCTACATAAGACAATCACACAAGTGAGTTGCTACTGAGTTAGATGAGAGAATATATGAAATATATGTCCTACAGTGATGGGAGATTTCTTGCTAGTGGCTTGGTATTTATAGCCAACAAGACCAGCACACTGGCGGATCTGGCGGAACCTTAGAATGGGTTCCGCCCATATACCCTGAGGGTTCCGCCAGGTCTGACAGGAAACTTGCAAGAAATCTTTCCCAATCAAGTGAGGTCACATCAAGTTAGTCAAACACACAATTGTGTAAGAGGTCTTATGGAAAGTCAAACACACAAGCTTTCCATAAATGCATGATGTGATGTTTTATATGAAAATGAAAATATAACATTTACTATATTAAAAAATATAACAATGTTATGTTTAATATGAAATGTAAAGTCTAGTTATACAAGACTTAAAACCAAAATGATGTTTTACTATAAACCAAAGTTTATACTTTGTCATTAACAAAACTTAGCAAAGATCGTAAAATATAAATAACGTTTTTAGGCGATATTTGTATTAACAATCTCTCCCTTTTTGTTGATGACAAAACATAAACTTTATTTATAAGTAAGCCACTAGTTTTAGTGTTAAGTCTTATAAAGTTTGTATTTAAACTTGTTTTACTAAAATGATGTGATATGCAAGAGTTAGGGATGAGAACAAGTTAAATATAAATTCTCCCCCTTTTTGTCGAAACAAAAAGAAGAGAGCGTAATGATGCAAGTGCTCCCCCTTGGACAATACTCCCCCTAAATGGAGTGCCAAGTAAGGAGACATGGATTTTGAACTTACAAAGAAAGAAGTTAGTTGCCGCAAAAGATAAGTGTAGAACAAGTCATTAACACCCTTTTTGTTTAAACACAAAGAAGAGTTACAAAGCAGAATAATGCAATTCTCATGCTTCCCCTTGAATATTACTCCCCTAAATTGGAGTAACAAGGAAGGGATATATGGATTATGGTCCTACAAAAGAAAGTTAGTATCCAAAACACAAGATATACATGTTTCCATAACAAGGTATAGTTCATTCACAATACCTAAATGGCAACAAACAAAGCATGCCACATAGTAGAATAAGATTCATTTCATGTAAAATTTGACTTTTAGAAAGTCAAAGACAAGAAATTAGGAGGATAAACTCCTTAATGAGAAAATAAAATAAAAGGAAAATAAAAAGAAAATCATCATAATCCTTAATGAGAAACATCCACCTAAAGAATGTTTTAAGGTAGGGGATGATGAGAGTGAGTGTTGGAGGATGACTTGGGTTTCATGCTTTTGGCTTGTTGGGTTGTGTTTTTGGTGCTACTACGGATGAGACTCTATTATTGTTGAAGACTCTAAATTTGAGGTGGGTGAGACAATGACTCTAGACGTTTCAAAATGTGGTTTAGGATAAACCTCATTTCATATGTTAGCTCACGGATGTCCTTTTGACACCTTTCACTAATGTGAGCGGTTCTTTCACAATGTCCGCAATCATGGCGGGGAAAGTTTGGTGGAAGAGGGATTTCATTTGTTGGTGGTAGATTACTTGTGCTTGATGGAGCAAGGATGGATGGTTGAGAGGTGTTTTTATTTCCTATACTCGTTGAGTTTGGAGATGTGGCCCATACGGATGCATTTATTTCCTCATGAGAAGGAAATATTGAATCAAAGTGTTGGGAAGACTCTTGTGGTGGTTGTTGTTGTTGAGTATAATGGCGGAAGCTTGGTTCTCCGTCAAGAGGACCATTAATGAATTTGTAAATGGGGTGAAACACAAATGATTGTGGATATGCATGACCTTGATCTTGTGGAAAGATTGAGGGTCTAGCATAGCGGTAAGCCAAACCCTCTATCAATGATGGTTGATGAGGTTCATCATCCAATGACTAATTTGGTTGAAACATTGGTTGTTGTTGGGTTTCCATTTGGGCAATGGTGTCAAAGAGTGACAATGATGGAGGACTTGATGATTTAGGTGATAGGTCTTCTAAAGTTTCCAAATAGGGTAGTGGTGATGTTGGTGGTGTATGGAAAAGTTCCATTGGTGTAAGTGTTGGTGATTGAGGTGATGGAGTTTTTGATGGTTGAGTTTGTTGAGAAGGTGATGTTGAATCACTTGAAGTTCTAGTTGGTGGCGGAATAGTGGCTATGTTGGTGGTGCAATGCCTTGGAGAGGGTGCTGGAGTAGCAAGATTTAGCAAATCTTGTATAGTGATCACATTGGTATTGCAAGGTGTTGAGGATGGTGCTGGGGTAGTAAGGTTGAGGATATCTTGGATAGGTGAAGAAATGTCAAGTGATGAATTACTTGATGATGATGAGCTTGATTTGATGGTTTTGTTGAAGCAACAAGGTTTTACACTAATCCTAGCGGTTTTTCTAATGGATCTTGATGATTCGGATGAGGTGTTGGATTTAGTCATTTCAAAGTTGTGGTTTAGAAGCTTAAGAGAAGGGATTTTGATGGTGATGGTGTGGTTTGAAGTGTTGCAAGATTTTCAAATTTATAGAGTGGAAGAGATATTGGAAGGGGTGTTTGGATTTGATGTTCTACCATAAAAATGTTGAGGTTCTAATGATTTGTAAGATTTCCAAGAACATGTCAAATCATTGGAGGTCAATCCAATGAAGTTGGGTGGAGTGAAAGACTAACTTAAGCACTCAATGCTATGTGATCATGGGAAGTGATTTGGTTGAAAATGTTCTATGGGGTTTTAAGGATCCTTTTTAAGGGTTCCTTGGGTTAGTTATGGTTGAATTTGAATTTTGGAGGGAAATGACTTCCTAATTGTTCTAGTGAGTGAGAGTGGTCCTAATATGTTTATTGGAAGTAAGGGAAGATGTTTCTCACTAAAGAAAAAGATTTGGTATTTTACAAATTGTGAAATTTAGAAATATGAAAAAATAATTTCTGCAGGAGACTGGCGGAACCCTGAGAAATCAAGGGCGGAACCCATTTGAAGGTTCCGTCTGATCCGCTGGGCCAAACCTGGGTTACCCAGATTTTTGCACTGGCGGAACCCTTTCTAAGGTTCCGCCAGACTCCAAAAAGTAGACAGTCCGCGTTTTCGACTGTCGAGACGATTTTCAATTTTTCCGAAAACTCCTAAAAATGAAAATTTATCTCATATCTGACTAGGAAATGCAAAAAATGGACATGTAAACACTCATACCATTGGACTTTGACCGGGGGCTAGCGAATTTCACTATACTTAGTGAAATTTTTCATAAGCATGAAAATTTGACAAACATCTCAAATATCGTCAATATGCATAATTGCTCATACAAAACATAGTCCGAAGAAAATAATAAAGCATGGAAGTACAAAGCAATACAAATCACATAGTTTAACACATACAAAGTTCTAAAATCTACATAATGCCAAACACTCCTTAAAAACTCATCTCACAACCGATCTATCTTCTTCTTGAGCTTTCCTAGGTACCTTCCAACGCACTTGAATATTCCTTTAGTTTGCTTGAACTCTTCGGATGCATTGCTAATGACGGGAAGTGCTTGAAGGTAGTCTAAAGGGGGTAGCTTAGAGTTAGGAAGATTATCGTTATAGCTCATATCGGATGATGATGATGATGGTGAAGGAGAGCGAGTACGCTTGCCCTTAGCTTTGAAGACTCTTTTATCACTTAGAGGGACGAATATGTGAGGAACAAGAGTGTAATCAAGGCAAATTCCCTTATTGTTAGGAGGAATGGGCGAGATTGCTCTAAAGAGGCGGGTGAGAAGCATTCCATAAGGAAGAGCGGTTGTTCCAACAAGGATATGTCGGCCATTCTTTTGGCTAGGTAATAGGCTAAGTTAAAGGGTTGACCGATGGAAATGCTATAGAGCATGTAGCTAAGAAATGTGTTGACATGATCTCTATTTCCTATGGAACTTATAACGTTGGCTCTAAGAATTTCTTCCCATTTCTTAAATTGAGGTTTAAGCTCATTGAGTTCCATATCAAAAGGGTCTTTATTTACCTCATTTCCCGAACGATTCTTCCTAGTTGTTGAGGTCCTAACAAAGAGATGCTCACGAATTTCTTTCTTATTCGCAAGAAGAGTGTCGTATGGATGATAACGCTCAATGGAATCAAGACTTGAAAGAGGCCACTTATCCGTGTAGAGACATGTACCAACATTAGGGACACCGAGAATAGTGGCAAAATCTTTTAAGGATATGAAATGTGGATGTTGATTGGTTGAGAATGTTAATGATATCTCACCATCTTCATCGAAGAAAAGGCTTATAGTTGCATAGAACTCCAAAATAAACCTAGGACAAATTGGCTCATCTATGTCTAGGAGGCAATCAAAGTTGATAGCGGCAAAGTTTTGACGAATGGAAGTTCCTTTTAGGAAGGATGGATCAATGGTTCTTCCTTCATGAACATAGCGTCTTCCTAGACCCTTAAAAGTTTCAACTTGATCTTTAGTAAGGCCTTTGGTCCTATGGTGTTTGGGTAAGTAATTAAGAGTATCCTTGTGATCGGAGAATGTTGCGGGAGGCATGTTGATTCCTAGAAAAACACAAAATTTAATATTTAAGTTTAAGTTAATGACTTTTACAATGTGGATGTTCTAGTGTGTGCCTATATGAAAACAATGTGGAGGTGCGGTTATCTTGACTCATTTTGATGCTTAAAACGTTTTGTAATGCAAGTTTTGTTATAAAATGAAAGATAACCCAAACGCTCCTAAAGCAATGTAGCTTCGTTTGAATGTACCCGAAAATACATATTAGTTATGTATTCCCTTTAGCATTCAAGAGACATTAAGCAAGTGATGTTTCAATGACGTTTTTCATTTGTTTTAACAATGTGGTGACAGGTGGTGTTCTAGTAATTTTTGAAAGACAATGTATTTGGTGTGTTTGGTAAATCATGATAATAACAAAAAGGATACAATTCCTAACTAATGGAAATTATGATTAGTTTACAACCAAGGTTTATCATGAATCAACAAGTTTATGCATAAGCCCTAAGATTCTAGTTAATGTGAAAATGTTAGACTTTGATTGAAAATGCAATTATGATAAGAATACTTACAAAGTTGATTGGATTGGAAGAGATTTGAGTGAGAGCCCTAATTTTTCGTGTGGTAAGGTGTTTGTGAGTGAGTGATAGCTGTTTGTAGGTTGAAGTAATGAGTTAAGAGGTGTTTGGTTTTGAATTAAGATAAAAACAAACTGCAGATACGACGGATCAGGCGGAACCAAAGGAAGGGTTCCGCCCGTTATGTCGCAAGGTTCCGCTGGTTCAGCAGGTTAAAAATTTGAATTATTTGTTTTGATTTTTGTGGTTTTATCCTAATGTTCAAAACTAAGGTTTTTAGGTTTCACGAGTCCTAAACTAAATCTAAGAGGGATGAATGATTCTCATTCAAGAGGTTTTGTGAAAACGTCGATGATATGAAACTTTCTCGGTTGAGATGTTCCTCAATGAACATTTTTACCAAGGCGATGATGATTGATCACAATATGTTAATTGAGAACACATAGGATCGGATTGTCGCTGAAGTCGATGATACTACTGAAAAGAGGAATTCCATTGTTGACTTGAGTTTGCTTGTTCTATCGGAGCTTGTTGATGTGCTTCTCCTTCCGACATTAGTTTGAGAGCCTTAAGCTTCTTAGAGAATCATTGGGTAAGTAAGTATAAAAGTGCAAGTACCACTTGTGCCTTTTCTATCAACTTAATTACCGACATAATTCTAGTTGGCATACACTATGGTTTCTATTCCCGTTCCTTTGGGATACCATACTCCTAGGTGTGTAGTACCTTTTGATGTATCCAAACAATCTCTTCCGAAAGAATTGTTTTAGGATCTTCTCTAATACGAGTACATAGACAAGCACTAAACATAATGTTGGATCTATTTGTTGTGAGAACAAGTAAGCTTCCAAACATTTCTCTATGTTTAGTTTTGCCTACGGATTCACTAATCTCATTCTTGACAAGTCATATAAGACTTAATTATTGTGAACTTGTGAGTAATTAGGAATGTCTTTGAGTGATTATTCCTTGTTTTTGGAGCTTGCTTAAGTTTTCAAAAAGTCTTTCATAGATTGACACTACATTCATTTTATCTATTTTGAAAGATTTATTTTCGATCATTGTTTTACTCTAATGTCCAAAAACTATTTTTATCGAGTTTGTTTAATTACAACTATGATCCATAATTCAAGTTTTATGACCTTGTCAATATTACTTGATTTGATACTTGACACAAGATGAGAGATGTCATTTTCATTTTGAACTTTTGTCCTTAATGTTATGACACTATGACTTATGAATTCTTGGACATCTATGTTATCTCCTTTTAATAGTTCATCTTCCTTGCTATTTATTTTAACTTACTTGTCTTACCATCGTTCGACGTTCGACTAAGTCATCATCTACCAAAAATGATATCTTAGAAGGAGGTGGTCTTTCATCGAATGTTGGATTCAACGACTCCTCGACTCTTTAGGTTTCTTTATTTAAAAAAAAATAAGTTTTCATGTTTTGTAAATGTCCAAGAGATACAACATCATAAGACTATGGGTCGAATTTGATGTGCAAATCATAGATGTTTATAAATCATCTTCTCCCAATCATCCCATTGTATCTTAATGTGGTTTAATTTCCTTTATGTGTCTTATATGAGATTTTATTAAAAGAGTGGTTGAATTAAGACACGTTTGAAAATATAGTGTTAGAAGATATTGTGTTACAAATATTAGTAAAATGTTTTGATTTACTAGATTTACAAGCATCACAAAAGTGTTGGTTGTTTAATCACTTCGGAGATTCTTAGTTAGCTCACTTGTAGACAAGTATTAAGTGAGACTCACTCAAGAGTTTCTCGTGTCGATTCCTGAAAGTTTAAAGAGCTGAAGCACCTTATATCTTCTATTCATTGTAACTTAGAAATCCTTTAAACAAGGAGAAGCTAATCTATGTTATAACTAACTAAAGAAAGAACAACATACAGTGTGCACAACAAATACTACACACGATATACCTTAATGATAACAAGAAAAGACAATAAAAGGTAAGTTGAAGAAATGTGTACCTTTTAAGTTCCATAAAAAGATTAAAAGGAAGATAATCATTAAGCGTTTAATCTTGTCATGAAGGAAAGCTTGGAAACTCAATTACTTATGAATCCAAGGAGGTTAGATAAACATATAAATGCATAAAATATGATATCCTTAGATCATAGGCTTCTAATAGAGATTGAGATACTTCTAAATATCTCTTCTAGGCTCAACAAACTTTACTTGCTCTTAACTTGTTGATGGTGCATTTGAGTTAAATCCTAAACCAGTTTTATCTCTAAATGACTTTTGACTTTTCAACAATCTTGCAAGAGATTTTGAACTTTCTTCAAACTTAGCCAACATTTTTCCTTTTTCATTTTGTCTTTTAATTTCATGTTTGTATTCTAGACATATTTTGCATCCTAGATCAATTTCAATATTACTTTAAAGTCTAGACATTTTATCTTCTAACATTATCTCTTTTTCAAGATTTTTCACAAGAGATTTTGAATGTTCATTGTTAAAGATAGTTTTTAGGTCCATGTTGCATAAAAGTTTAGACTCATTTTCTAATTTAGAAAACTCTAGGATAAATGTGTCAAAGCAAAAGTGTTTGGTTTCAAATTGTACCTTGCTTGATGTTTTATCAAGTTGAGAATCACAAACAGGATAGTTGGCTTCATCTTCATCCGTGTCATTCCATGA
>LBNU01015710.1:171432-181476 GCA_014162995.1 Artemisia annua
CTTTTAATTTCATGTTTGTATTCTAGACATATTTTGCATCCTAGATCAATTTCAATATTACTTTAAAGTCTAGACATTTTATCTTCTAACATTATCTCTTTTTCAAGATTTTTCACAAGAGATTTTGAATGTTCATTGTTAAAGATAGTTTTTAGGTCCATGTTGCATAAAAGTTTAGACTCATTTTCTAATTTAGAAAACTCTAGGATAAATGTGTCAAAGCAAAAGTGTTTGGTTTCAAATTGTACCTTGCTTGATGTTTTATCAAGTTGAGAATCACAAACAGGATAGTTGGCTTCATCTTCATCCGTGTCATTCCATGAATCGTAAGCAAGGTCTCTTTGAGCTCGACATAAGTAATTATCTTCACTTACACCTTCATTTAAAACATTTACACTAGTAGCACATGTATTTACTTCAACTAAGTGTCTATCTATTAGCTTTACCAAGACTTCTAATTCTTGTATGAGATCGAATTGATCATCTTTGACTTGACAAATTTCTTGATGAAAGTTGATTATATTTTTCCAAATATCATTAGCCGTTTGACAAAAATACACTTTTTCATATTCAATTCTCGGTAAAGTTTTATAAATCATTATTTTAGCTTTAGTATTTTTATCAAACTTAAGATAATCATCTTGATTTTCAAAACTTGTTTTTGTTGGTTTGAACTCACCAATAGAAATAATGTGCCAAAGATCTTGATCAATTGATCCCACATAATTTTCAAATTTACTTTTCCATTCAAGGAAGTTTTCTTCTTCAAATAGCGGTGGCTTTTGAATAGGTTGCCCTTCTTTGAGATTTTCAAAATCCATGGATCGATCCAAGTTTTAAAATACAATATATTTTAAAGATCTTGAGTAACGTAGCTCTTGATGCCAATTGTGGAAAACTAGAAGGGGGGTTGAATAGTTTACCGCTTTTTACTTTGTTAATCTTTGAAAAGCTTTACGTGTAATTAACGATTCTAACTAAAGACAATATGTCATATGCAAGTATAAAGAAAGAAACGATCAAACCACAACACGATTGTTTATCGTGGTTCGGCTACAAGGACTCTTTTTCCTTGCCCTACATCCACGCCCCGAGTTTCCAACTCGAGAGTTTCAAGCACTAGTCAACAAGCTCCTTTCACCGGTCGAGAAACCTTTACAATCGTCGCTTACACTTTATCCGGTACAAAGCTAGATACCGGGTCCTAGTTCAAGGTAGAACCAACCTAACGTCGCCTATCCACTATTTCCGACACTAAGCTAGATGTCGAGTTCTTTAACAAGGTACAACCACTCCTATCGTCGCTTATACAATATTTCCGACACTAAGCTAGATGTCGAGTCCTTTACCAAGGGTACAACCACTCCCGTCACACTATGTATTTTTAGGCCTAAAATACTAACCGATCACTCTTGAATTTACATAATCAAATGATGTATAAACTACACTAAGTTTACACAAGGCTAAGCTAACAAGTCTTGCAACCTTGAGTTGAAACTTGTTACTTCTTGGATGAACTTGTGAACTTCTTTTCTACACAAGACAATCACACAAGTGAGTTGCTACTGAGTTAGATGAGAGAATATATGAAATATATGTCCTAAAGTGATGGGAGATTTCTTGCTAGTGGCTTGGTATTTATAGCCAACAAGACCAGCACACTGGCGGATCTGGCGGAACCTTAGAATGGGTTCCGCCCATATACCCTGAGGGTTCCGCCAGGTCTGACAGGAAACTTGCAAGAAATATTTCCCAATCAAGTAAGGTCACATCAAGTTAGTCAAACACACAATTGTGTAAAAGGTCTTATGGAAAGTCAAACACACAAGCTTTCCATAAATGCATGATGTGATGTTTTATATGAAAATGAAAATATAACATTTACTATATTAAGAAATATAACAATGTTATGTTTAATATGAAATGTAAAGTCTAGTTATACAAGACTTAAAACCAAAATGATGTTTTACTATAAACCAAAGTTTATACTTTGTCATTAACAAAACTTAGCAAAGATCGTAAAATATAAATAACGTTTTTAGGCGATATTTGTATTAACAAATGTTAACGTCCTTCGGAGGGAGAGAAGATGACGATTCATCGTTCAATAATTCTTCAAGTAAACGGATGTCTCCCTCCGGATCAAAATCGGTATCATCAACCTTTGTCGAAATAGAATCATTATTAGCAAGAAAGGCATTGATCTCATCCAAAAAGGAGTCACTTCCCTCAACCGGTGTGAGGGAAGGATGGGAAGAGTCGGGGATGATAGATTCAAGTCTCAAAGAACATCTTGAAGAATCCGGAGGTGGGACTAGTGGTGTGCTCTGAGAGCTAGGAATTTCCACCACTTCCGTTATGGTCTCCGGTTCTTGTTCTTGATAAACGTGAAAATGAGGCAAGTCGTTTTTTTAGACATCGTTTTAAGCTCAACACGTATGCTTGACAAACTCTTAACCGTAAATTGAGAAAGATTAGGATCAAATCTTGACGGTTTAGGAGGAGTAATTGTAGGCTTAGATTCTTGAACAACCGTAGGTCGGACATATTTAGGACTTCCATTTTTAGTGGAAAGTACCGGGTCCTTTGTCACCTCGGTTTCTCGTTCCATTTCCCTCACCGGAGAAGGAATAGGAATCGAAGGTTCATCTTCACCGCTCTCCTTGGAGTTTTGTTTTTCTTTACGAATCAAAATGTCCGATAAGGTTTGGAGAAAATCAATAAGTGCATCAGGATCAATTATGTCAGTGATATCGATCTGAGGTTGTGATGGAGTTATTCGGTATTGTGGAGTATGGTCATGATAAGAACAATCATTATTGCCACAAGGATACGGATTGTTTGTTTTACAATCGGTGCTAAAGTGCGGACCTCCACAATACTCACAACCGTGTTGTTGTTGTGACGGATTCCGCTCATAATGTACATTTTCAAACGATTCCCCACAATTTTCAAAATGTGATGTATTTTGGAATGAATCATCATTGAAATACGGTTGTTGCTCATAAGAATTTTGAGAAGGAAGATTGAAATCGTTTTGAGGATAATTGGAAAAGTTCGAATTAAAATTATAAGTGTATGAATTTTCTGCTTCAGAAGCACAAAACGAACAAAATCCATTTATAAGATTTCTACCACACCTCTCGCAAGTACACCATTGACAATAATTCGATACCGAATCTAAAAGATTTCCACATCCATCGCAACAACGTTGATCGAACGAGGATAAATCGCGCTGAGGTGGGTAGTCGTAAAAATTTGAAGAGTTGTTGAATGAATTCGGGTTTGGATCATAAGAGAATGAATTACTCGAACCACAAAACAAACAACTTCCGTTCCGAATATCATTACCACACCGTTCGCACGTACACCAATGACACGGTAAATCGAAAAGCGGCTCACCACAACCAACGCAAGGAATAGACGATTCCATTAGAATTAAACATAAGAGGGAGAAAGAGATAGAATTAAATGGTTAAGAGGATACGAGATAAAGAATTATTGGTTTAGAGGGTAAGAGAAGAAGAATTAAACGCGAAAGAGGGATAAGGGGTAAGAATTAAACATGAAAGAGGATAACGAAGATTCTTTCTTTTGGGTTTTTATGACGAGACAACAAATTAAGATAAAAGCAAAACAAATTTTGAAAAAGAAAATCTTTTTGGTTTTTATAATATGAAAATATATACAAAAATAAGATGGTAACTTCCCGGGGGAAGGGTCTTCAATTCAAAACGTAAACGGTTTCGGCATTCACTCCTCCCCGGCAGCGGCGCCAAAATTTGATGTAGGATATAGTATATATAAGACTTTTTGACCGGGAAATAGTCAAACAAAGTCCAACCGGGAGTATTAGATATCCCCGGGTCGTGTCCTAGCGAGGTGTGAAATGCGAAGTCGAGAACGTTTTGTGATCGGGTGATTTGAATGGGGTTTCAAGAGAATGTTGGATTTCTAAACTAAATGAAGCAAATAATAACTCAAAATAACACAAATAAACAAGTAACGAAAGCACGTAAATCACAAATTATCCTAAACGTAATTAAACTTAAAAACTTAACGCGCAAAATTCTAAAAACGTAATTAAAAAGGGAAATTACTAATTATAACTAAAAATTTAAATTTGAAAATTAAAAACTATTTAAAAAGATGAAAATTTGCTAAGCATAATGTCACACCCTGAAAATACCTGTTATATGGCAGCGGAATGGAATACCTGGGTGTAACGAACATGACATCTCATACAAGGTTATACTGAACGACCTAAAGTGTCGTTTTGAAAATACATCGTTTGATCATTAAAATATTCAGAGTTTACAAAATAGGTCCCATAATGGTGTTACAAGTTCATGAAAACTAGTTCAACTTGATCAAACGTTACATAAGTGCATAAAATGAAAGGTGAGACGCGTCGACTCCTCGACTCCATGATGGTCCATATGCATGTCACATGTTGTTATCTTAGTTACCTGAAATTACATTGCTAAAATGGTCAACAATAATGTTGGTGAGAAATCATAGGTTTATGAAAATGAATGTTGTACGATAACCATAAGTATAAGTGAATGACGAACTGTCACATAATTAATAAAAGTGTACATTATCTCTTAAGCTCATGACCCTGAAGCTAGACTGTATGTAATGCCCCTCCAGAGTGTTTTGCCAGACACTCTAACAATGATCAAATGAAATGCATCCGTTTGACTGTTGGTAACCCCAACACGGATGGAGGCGTCACCCTCAATAGATCTATCCACCCACTCTCGCTTATCTACAATTAACGGTTCATGATAATAGGGGACTTAAAACATGGCAATGTGGTAACTTAAGTAATGTATATGGATTTGATACTTAGGCTCGTATGAAAAATGGTGCAATGTATTCTCCCCCGTGGGATTTGAAATAAATAATGAAATGTAAACGGGGCTATGAAAACTCACCTGTAGTGATGGTACAATATGTAGTGTATGAACTGAAGTGATGAGGTGCAACTCCTAGCCGCAACCTAAAATGAATGCATGTAATCTAATTTAGATTATGAAATGAATTCGTGTATGTACTTGCACTTATAATCTATACCACTCGTATTGTATCAAAATATGAATAATCGTCGAAAATATAATTTATATTATCGTATTAAGTCATAATGTAATTCACATGTTCATATAGTGTAATAATGTTGTACGATAGTCGTTTGGGGAAAACATGTGAAAATATAACTTTTCGTCGTAAAATATAATACTTGTTAATTTCTGAAAATTGCCAAAAATGGCCTCGGAAAACTAGTTGTAAATCAGTGAATATTGAGAGTTAGGAAACAAAATTGGTATTTCTGGAAAGCTTAGCACCAAGCCTAAATATGTTCAGTAGTGAAGTTTTGCTCAATGTGCCCAGATTTTAAGATAAATGGTCGAAAAGTATGGTGTTTAGGCCAAAATTGCCATTTCTGGGCAGTTTTTGTGAATGTTTGGATGACTATAGGTTACTCATTTTAAGTCCAAATGACAAACGGCTTTTTGATTTGAAAACTAGGCCAGGTGCTCTAACTTTTGTTCCTATGGAGTCCCAACTCCAGAACTGGGTCATTTGACAGGAAAATGGCTCCCAACATGGGTGTTTGTGGACTTTCTGGTTTGTCTTAAAAATATACCAAGTGTTAGTGCTGATGGAAATTTTTAGTAAGCATATATCTTTGAAAATTCATAACTAATTCATTATAAGTCCGTTTCTCGAGTTCTTTATATCCCCGAAAAGGTAAAAAGGTGTACTAACATATTTTCAACAGTTTGGTATGTTTTGACAAGGTCTAAGGCTCGTTTTTGGTAAATAAATGACAAAATAAAATTTTTGGAAAAAGAAAAATATTTTTTTGATTTTTTAATTTTTTATTATGAATTAAATACTATTTTAACTAAATTAAATGTTTAAAAATACTAAAACTATTTTGAAAAATCTGTATATTTTTTTTTTGGAAACTAGATAAAGCAAAAACTAAGCTGGGAAAAATAAAAAGAGGAGGGGGGAAACAGTTGCAATAAGCTAGAATAAGCAGAAATATAAGCAACTAAGTTACTAGGCTAACTAATCTTAAAACTACTTTAAATAAATTACTAAAGACTACCTGAACAAGAAATAACAAATAGCACAGTTGGTTGATGGGGTGCTGTTGGTTCTGTTTGATTCAAAGAGGTCAAGGGTTCGAATCTGTGAAACCCCTTTTTTCGCAAACTACTTTTATTTTATTTTTTTTTCTTTTGGCACAATGTAAAATAAGTAAAGATAACTACCTTTTTAAAGAAGAACTTTTTTGAAAAATGAGAATTGAGCTAGAAATCAGTTAGTAAATCCTAACAGTTTTGCAAAGATGCTTAAAAACACAAGGATGCTAATCTTAGATTCTCAAATGAGCCTAAATGAATTCAAATCAACCTAAACAAGCTAAAGCCACTAAACACTAATCTAAACTATCATGATTAAGCTAAATAAGCAACAAAAAGAGACAGCAAATAAGCTAACTAATTTAACACAAACAATCTTAAATCAAATCTGAGTGCAGGCACACACAGGCTGAAGGCCTACTTTGAGGGTCTAAAATGCTATCTAAAATCTAACTATAAGCTATATTATGGGGAAAACAAGCATAAGGTATCTAAGGGGGACCTTAATAAGCACTAAGGGGCAGAATATAAGCAATCTAAGCAATCTAAAAGCACCTAAAAGCACTTAACTGGCAAAAGCATAATACGGGCTGCAAAATGGGTTAAAAAAATCGACTAGAGGAGCTACTTTAGGCAGTAAAAAAAAATAATAATAATAAATTAAAAATACTGGCAACTAGAATACCCACTAAAGAAGATACATACCAATTTTTAGAGCAAAAGACCTAAAATTAAAGAAATTAAAAATCAAAAACTGCTGGCTGTTGGGCTATTTTTTTGACAGCAAAATAGTGCAAAAATGGGTCAAATTTTTGAGATTTGACTCATAAAGTCAAGGGACCAGATATTGTGCAAACTACATAGCGTATAATGAATTAATTTTGAGCAAAAGGAACACCTAAACTAGTCCTAAACTAGAATCTATACTAACTTCTTATGAAAATCAGTTAATGACGAGATTTTTGGAAAAACAAGTTAAAAATCTTAAAAACTCTTTGGAAATGTAAAATTTTGCTTGAAACATACTAAAAACACTTGATCACAGCTGATTGAAGTTTAAACATTGGTCAAAACTCAATTTTGGACTAAAATTCTTCTTATGCCAAACACTCCTTAAAGGAGTAAGTGTTGTGATTTTAAACTAGAAATTTGATTTTTAAAGCTTGAACTTGAAAAGAAATGATTGTACAAGCTATAACTAACCTAAATGAGCATAGGAGAACACGAAACAAGCACTAAAACAAGTAAACTTGAAGATGGCAATTAAGATTAATGATAAATAAATTTGACAACTAAATAAAAGAACACTTGAAACTGCATTAAACTGAATTTTTAAGAAGTACAGAATGATTTAAAAACCTAAACTAAATTAAACTACACTAAACTATTTCTACTCTAAACCTACTCCTACTACCTACTCCTAATACCTCAAAATGGGCTACAAATGACCATATATATACTACTAAGATAAAAGGGTTCTCTGACTTTGTCTGCATCTTGTGTGTTTTTTCTGTGAGAGAGAGCATTGGAATCTCATTTGTGTTACTTTAAAACCAATCTCAGCCATGGATGGAATTCCTTGGTCCCAAAGTCTTTCATTGTAAGCCGTTTGATCAATTTTGTCCCCAAGGATTGCCAAGGTGGCAATGGGGAGTGATAAGACCTCATGTGATCCTGTTTTGTTTGGGTCTGAGGTGAGCTGGAAAGGAGGAAAGGGACAGGGGAGCTGGGTTCTTGTTTTGGCGCCAAAGGGATGGGTGAAACAGTGGGTTTGAACCCTGGTATCAAAGGGTTAAATGGGTGGTTTAAGGGTTTAGTGATAAAACGGGTAATAGGCTTAGGGTGTGTTGGGTTGGGTTAAGTGCAAGGTTTAGGATTTGGTTAATAGTTTTAGTTTTAGGTAATAATAAATAAAAATGTTTAGTAAAACTGTTTTTGTAAACAAAATAAATTTTTTAGTTTTTTTTTTCTTTTTTTAATAATAATAATAATAATAATAATAATAATAATAATATACTAATTATATACTAATAATAATAATAAAGTAAATCATGGGGCTTGTAGTCTAGTGGTAAAGGCTTAAGTAGTTAAGCGAGCCCAAGTGAGAGTAGTACCGGTTTGGGTGACCGACCGGGAAGTCCTCACTTGGGAACCACAAGCTCTAATGATATCAGGCGAATCGGGAATAGGAGTGGGGTTATCCCATAAGGAGAGGCTCGCGGTTGGTATCTCTGCCCGAGGATGCGACACTAACTCGAGCCAACAACTAACATCTAACAACTAACCCGCCGTTCAAAAAAATAATAATAATAATAAAGTAAACTAAAAAGTTTTTATCAAAACATTTTGTGATTTATTTGGAAAATGGTTTTTGGAAAAGGGTTTTGGGATTGGGGTTTTAAAAAATGATTTTGAAATTAAGTCTCGGGCTTAAAAGGGTAATTTGGGGATTTTGGTGTCGGGTGAAGGTATTTTGGTCATTTTGGGATAAGGTTAAGCGGTAAAAGGATAATTATGGGTTTAGGGTTTGATTTTCCATGCTCTCCCCATGTCACATTCCCGAAATTGACTTCGGCATAGACTTTTTGTCTTTTCTTCGTTTTTCTTCAAAAATGTGTCGAGTCGATCCGGTAATGCTCCATTTAGCTCCGGTTTCTCATCCAAGCTCCGTTTTGCTTAATTTTGCCTTGTTTTCAATCCATTTGTACCTTAAATACACAAAAACACTTTCCAATGATATTTGTAACATTATAGTCTTTTCTGGTGTCTTTGGTCATTTTTTTCCGTTAAATGAGGTAAAAGATATGTGTAAATAGGCACATATCAGTGCACAAAGTCTCAAATATGTAACGTCATAATATAATCAATCCAACATATCCCGATATCCAATCCACACTTCACAAACTACAACAATGCGAGGCCGTCTACGGCTCTCGTACTAACCTATCTCCGTCATTCTAAAAGTTCTCATCGTTATAACTCCGGTAATCACAACCAAGCACTCCATTTCTCAACAACACATTCACAACAAACGTTAGACACAATATATTTTATATACACATAATGTTAGGTCACCATATTGAAACATAAACAACCATAGAATTATTAACCAAGAATAAAGAAGAAGAAGAGACAAGTGTTTGGAAGGAACTCTTAATATTGATAATGATAAACTTGAATTACAATGAGAACCAACAAGCCTTAAGCAAGGCTTACACTTTGTATTTATAGGGGAGTCCAAGGGTTTCTAGATCATTCTTGCAATATTACATACTTAGCCCTTGGACTTCCACACAATGTAACATTACATCATAAACTTACTTAACATGAAAGATAAAATGTAAACATAATAAGTCTAATAAGCAACCTATTACAAATATAATGACCGACACTTTTCATAACGAGAAACGTGTTCCTAACAATCTTCCCCCCCTAAGGGTCGCGTACTCATCCAACATGGTGGTGGTTGCAACTGACGGTCATCCTTCTTAATGCTTGAAGCTTTGGGCAATTGCTTGACGTCTCCAATAAATCGGTTAAGATTATACAAAAACATTCCTTTGCTCCTTCAATCCTTGGTTCCTTGTTGTTTGAAGTGATGCATCATGACTCGTAGTAATCTGCCTTTGGTCCTCCTTGCGTCCTCAAGCTTGATGGTACGGCCAAAATTCGCAACCATGCTGCATACGTCTTTTGAACTTTTATGAGCTTGTAGCCTCAAAAGTAATTAGCCGGCACGATCATTAAATAGCAGATGCTTTGCTTCAAGACTTTGTAGATCGCGTTGAGCCGTTGAATCTTTCATTAACTTTGAGAAAAGCTTTGATCTTTCTCTTGAGCTTTGTATACAGCTATAGAAAACCTTTTACAGGAAGTCTTTGACGTA